>CAVNYN010254469.1:6524-44374 GCA_963692815.1 Nyctanthes arbor-tristis | reverse complement strand
ACTTGAAATTTTCAAAATAGCTTGGTTGAACTTGAAAATTCACTCATTGAAATTGAATAAGTAACCAATTGAATTGGATTCGATTGAATGGTACCAACGAAATCGAGTGCTAATTCCCATTTCATTTCTTATTGAATTAACTGATCGACGTGCTATCGGACATTTCTTTTGAATTCGATAATTTTCGCAAAAAAAAATTTCGACATATTTTGTTTATTATTATGAGAATTAATCCTACTTTGTGCTTTGATATTTTGTGCATGAATTCACAAACTAGTACCACATATATTGGTTTTATATACCTAGCTAGGGGTATAACTAGATAGTGGTAACATAGATACGTGTAGCACTTTTTGTAGTGTAAAACTGGAACCCAAACTTTCTGCTTTCTTCTTTATTTCTACTTGTAATGTACCCTTATTCTCAACCTTTTAGTTGGATTAATTTATATATATGTATATATATAGCTAAATTGAGAAGTTGAGATCAAATAAACATAAAATATCATGAATATTAAAAATTCCCATTCAAAAATAAATTTTAAAATTTCTACTTGTAAAATACAATGCAATTTGAAGGGAGAAAAAAACTAATTTATTGAGTTTGTAAGAAGCGGCGCAGAAAAATTTAGACCAACAGTGGGGCAACAAATTTTCTATGGAGATTGATCAAACTCCAATTTATGAGCTGATTTTGTTATATGGCCACCACGTGAGTAATCAGACTCTACTTTTAGAGTCTGATTAAGTTCTTTAGAAGAACTGATTTGGGGAAACTATAGTAAAGATTGTTCAACTGAACCAACTTGTTGCCTGCGTCATAAATTGAAGACCCCTTCTATGAATCATGCTACGTAGACAGAGTTAGCAACCCAATGAATAACACACACTTACACTTGGCATCACGATGATTATTATTATCATCATCATCATCATCATTATTATTAGCTCATCAAATCAATTTTAAAAATCAATAGATATTAATTGTGGCCTATCATTGATTGTGCTTGAATAGTTTAGTGCCTTAACCTGTTCGAAACTCAGATTTGTGTATTTGGAGTGCTATACATTTGTAGTTCAAAGATGACCGGGGCGATAAGGAAAAGTCCCTCGATGAATTGCCTTTAATTCGATTTTAATTTTATCAGTCATTATTTAATTTTTTAAATTGGTTCAGCACTATTTTATATACTAAAATATGTTAACCTTACCTCTAGTATCTGTTGGGAAAGGACCTAAATCCACAAGCACTAAATACTAGTGGCCGCAGAGCAAGTGAAACATTGCTAGAAAGTTGTTTGAAAAGAAAAATTTTAGAGGCAAGCAATAGTTGCAAACATGATGGCTTTTCTACTGTCTATTACTATGATTTTGATTATATCTTTTGGGGTGAAAGTTCGGCATTGGTTGACTCTGCTTATTACGGAATTTATAATGTTCGGGGCACTAACTTTTGGTGCAATGGCTTATGTTATATCCATTGTTGTGGTCATGCCTAAAAAGAAAAGGACATCCTGTGGCCACTGGGTCAAGAATTCTTTCTATATATGGTGCATTATGATGGTAATTCTTCTTCTAAAAAACTTGTTTCTTCTAATTGGTGCACGAACCCTACCATTTTGGATAGAAATGATCCGCTATATAGAAGATATAACTGATAAATCTTCTGAAGAAACTACAGGAGAACCACTTGAAACTCTGAGAACTCAAGGAATACCATGAATCTAGGTACTGAGCATGGTAAGCGACCTAGAATTTGTTATTACTAGCAAAATGTTCCATTACTAAAAAAATATTCGTGTTCACTTTATTAAGTTTTTCTTGTTGGACATGCACTGATATCGAGTATCTGTGTGCAGCATCCGAGGATATGTACCTTAATTCTTGCACGTGTTCCATCATTATCACGTTTTAATACAATTTTGCATTGCAGTACATTTTAATATGATACTAGTAGGCACAGCTATGGTGCAAACGTTGTTGCTACAATTATTATGTTCATTATGGCATTAACAAAAGATTTACATAAGAAAATGGATTTAACAAGAACACTATACATTGCCTAAAAAGTGTGGCCTATAGAGGCGATGTAGAACAAATTATTCTTTAAAAAATATATATATATATATATGTATATATATATAACCTCCTGTACACATTCATTTTTGGTACAAATGTCAACAGCATTTACAAAGATGGTCCTCTAAGGAAAAATATAATCAAATCAAATAACCAAGGAAAATAATAGATAGAGAATATAATCAAATAATCAAAGGAATAAAAATACTGGTGTAATTTAAATGCATTTTTATAATTGTTCATTGACAAAAACCGAACATATCAGACAACAAAGAACCCAGCAACATGTGGAGGATCACATTTCCATGCTGTCCAAAGTTACTTGAGTCATATAATATACACAAATGCAAATAATCAAAATCAATGTCAAAATTCAATTTTGCAAGTTTAATTAAAAGAAAGTTGTAATCCTTGTCAAACAAAATGAAGGAACAAAGTTAGACCAAAATTTAATATGACATGATTTGGTGCGATGATTTCATATCATCATTGTAAGGGTAAACAATACTCCTTTTGTTTTAAAGAATATTATATAAGATTATCCAGTAGCTTATAAACTAATGCAAAAAAAAAAAATAAATAAATAAAAGTGAAGCACCAACTCTGAGCAACTCAGAGAGAAATGCATAATGTTATGACCCGAATTTTCTAAATTTATTTTCTACTATATGCCGGTCAAAGTCAAAGATTATTGGGTCAAAGATTGTTGGGTCAAATGGTTAAAGTAAATAGATTAATTATTTGAGGACTTATGTGCAAATTATTATAGATCAATGATCAATTTACGTTACTTAAGTTGGGAGACCTAGGGCGCAATTATACCTAAATGTCTAAGACTTTCTTGGAATTGGAATTTTTCACAGACAAACACATAGTGCATACACAGTCGCTCGGCCGAAGAAGAAAAAAACGGAAGGAAATAGAAAAACAAAAAGAAAGGGAAGGAAAGAAGGAAGAGAATTGGGGTTTTTGCACATTCTTGATGTGGTTTGGCACACGTGCGCTCGTTTTCTTTCACAGATTTATAGAGGTAAGTCAACATGTGATTTCTAGGGTTTATGTGTTTTGGTAATTAGCATTGATTTCATGGGTTATTTCATGAATTTAGGCGTAATTATTGTCCTCCATGTAACTAGATGGATGTATTTTAACCTTGCAATTCGTATTACATAGTATTATGGGATTTTGCATAAACCCTAGATATGGAATTTGGGGATTTTGGTGAATTATGATTAATAATGGTGATTCATGGCATAATAGTGGCAGAAAATGAGTAGGTAATGAGTTGGAAAAATTTATGGATATGGATTTCTCTAAATGTACTTGAAAGTCGGTATTTAGAAGTTATGGTATTACCAAGAATGGGAATTTAGTTTAAGAATAAGAGTAATTTTTGGCAATGAAAATAATAGAATGAATGGAAATATAGGGAAGGTTGTAATCTGTGAATTTTAGTGTTGTACACCTTCGAAGGATGTATGGCGGTATATTAAGTAATTGTACGTTCTCGTAATGTCAGGTGGTGACGAAGAGGTTGGGAAAACCTAGCAGCTACATTAGAGTGTAGCTATAAACTCTGTGAGTGAAAAAATTATCTTTCCAAATTATCTAGTCAAGTTTCTCATTTTATTTTAGTTATGATTTCGTTATAAAATTTAAATTTATCATGTTTCCTTTCTATATCATTATGTGAATTTTCTATGAAATATTCAATCATATTATTATGCTTAAAGGAGAATTTTAAAAGGAGCATGCTAATGTTATCTAAGAATTCTTTTAAAGTACGGTATGTTATGTCAAGATATTGTAAATAAGTATGATATTATGAAATTAATGCAAAGAATGATACATTATGTTATGGAATTTTTTTTTATGAAACACATGATATAAAGGCTATTTTAAAACCACCACAAGTACCTATGTGATTACCCGCTTTGCACTGTTGTGATCTGTTCCACAATGTTAGACTACGTTTATATAAAGGTCTTTGGGACCCATCATTATGCACGTATAGGCTTTGGGCCGTGTATGGTAGTGTCAGCTTTTGGGGCTTGCTCTGTGCTCGTACGACTACGTTATGTTATGTTTTACGTTGAGAAGTATGCCTCATACATTGAGATCACTCTGTACACATGGCTGCTACTCAGTGGTACTTTTGGTGGAAATTTTTTCAATATGTTATTATGTGTTTCAAAGCTTAACTTACAGTTTTTACATGAACTGTCTGTGCTGGATCTCTTATTCAAATTTATTTGTGAAATCTTTTGCATTGGATTATATATTATGTATCAAATAATTAAATGGAATTTCATAAATAAGTAACATGGAAAAACTATCTATATGTATTTGAAAACTCATCCACTCATTGAGTTACAAGCTCATATATTTTTTAACGTTTTTCTTACTAGGAGGTGACCGAGTTTGAGTAGAGTTGGATTGCCTGCTACCTTCAGATTTTGTTACCACATTCTAGTTTGTATGACCTAGCACGTTTTATTATTTTCATGAAATATTGACATTTTTCGCATTCTTTTAATTCTCATGTTAGCTAGAAATTTGAGTATTGTAAATGGTTTACTTCATTTTGATGTCGGACGAATTTGAAAACTATTTCACATTCTTATGGAGTTTTAATTGATGAATGGTCTTGGGAATCAGTTTGTATATGTTTGGTTGTGGATTTTTAAATTTGTCACATGTTGGTTAAGTCTATTTTGTAGGTGAAACTCTGTCAAAATTTCTATAAAATAGTTTTAGTCCAAAAGTTTTATACATTTTCAAGACAAGTCTAGTTTGCCTTGGCGGTAAGTCTCGGTCAAACTGGTATCCATCGTCGGCGCACGCTACGTGTCAAGCCTAGTAGGATGGCTTGGGACAGAGCGTGTCCCTTACTATATAGATCTCCGAAACTTGAGTTCAAGCCTAATGTAGTGGGTTCAAAGAAACGGCAACTCGACATAAACAAGCTATTGTGGAGGAGTAAAAGTTGCTTAACCAAATTTCTCGGGAAAAAAAAAAAAAAAAAAGAGTTGCTTAACCAAAAAAAAAATTAGTTTTGACTATTCAACAGGAAGCCAGCATAAGAATAAATAAGACCTTAAGGGAGAAAAAAAAAAAATAACCCTGTCATCTACAAGTGATTGCTTTGGCTGCAACCTATACTGCATTATTTTGTACCTTCACCGTTAGCATGGGACCAACCTCAGAAACCATCGCCCAAAGCCAAAGGGTCTGAATTTATCTAACGATTTCCAATCCAAAAAAAAAAAAAAAAAAAACTGTTTATTCAATTAAGATGCAACTTTTAAATTTTAAAGTATTCCAATGTCATACCCACAAAGCTGGAATGCTACCTTCCATATCTCAAGCAATTTCAGAACTAGGTGAGCCAACAAAAGTCCAAGCCATTAAGCTAATTTCAAATAACAAAAAATGAGAAAATTAGAATTTTTTCTACAGTAAATATGATAAACTGTTTCAAATAAAGAAGGCAACAGCAACAAAAGCTCTACCTTCAACTATTCTGTCTTTTTTGAATTATTCCAAAGCAGCATAAAAAATAATCACAAATTACTATTTCGAAGCTAAAAAAGTTGTGCCACACTACAAAACAAATACGAATGGTTTTTTTACCTATTGGTGTCCATTGAAGCATGTTTAGTAATGCGGAAAATAGTAGGGGAAAAAGTGAAGGTGAAAATTAAAGGGGAAATGGGTAAATGAGGGGCAAATTTGGACCCTCTTTTATTTTTTCTTCACTCCAAATATCTTAAATAAGTTTTTAGACCCTAACACTATTAGGCATTGTGGGGGAAAACCCAAATTTATGTTTTCCCCACATTAACTATGCTCTTACATCAATAATACTGTTTCTTTTTTTACATAATTGTTTTCATACTATACTATTATTTTATTTCATTATCTTTAGTCATATTAAACAGGTTATGCATCACACCGGTGAAAACTAGTTAATAAAGAAAATGGCCTATAATTTTGAATGGACGAAAAATGAATACAATGCTATTTTAATGGGATTATGGGACAGAGGGACTATTTAGTTATATTAAGAAAATAAGAATATAGACACAATATGTGTTTCCAATATCTTTTTTAATCTTTGAAAAAACAAAGTAGATCACATTACATGGGCATCTTTTAGATTCCCACAATGTTAGCTGGAACATAAATAAACATGGATTACCTAAATCTTCAAGAATTTGAAATTTTTAATTGTTGATTAGGGATTTTACTAAGAGAAAATATCCAATATTTTAAGAGCACCTTAATATGGTACTTTAGACTAATCATCAACCCACATATCACTACTACAGAATTTGACACAAAAAATGACATTACATGCCAGCTCGTGGAAAAAAAGACTCGTAAACACAACGCGGTGGTAATTTTGAAATTAATTGGCTTAGTATACACGTCGGTTTCTAACAAGAACCAACGTGTATAGCGTACGTGTAAATATAGGCATCAGTTGCACGTTGGCAACCAATGCCTATTGTTAATATTACACGTCGGCTCCTCTTTAGGAACCGACATGTATTATAATAGGCGTTAGTTGCTTAGCGCAACCAACGCCTATTTGGCATATATAAAATTTCAAATCCATTCATTTTAGCTCATTTCGATTGAAGTTAGCTACTGTCTTCACCAGCCATTTCGCGAATCCGTTAAACCCAAACCCATATTTCTACCTGCAAAACCTATAGATCTTTGGTCGGCCACTTCCACCAGAACATTACGATTACGAGTGGTGGGCAGCGGACGGCGGACGGCAAGCGACGGGTGGCAGTGCCAGTTGCGGGTTTTAAAATTTTTCTCCATTTTGGATATTTTCTCCATTTTTTCATAGCATTTTGAAGGTACTTATTTTTTCATTCTTATTTATTTGTAATAATGGAAGAATTTGTTTACATTTTGATAAATAAAATTCTACGTTTGTATACATGTGGTAAATATGATTTTTGTTGGTTAATTTTAGTGGATGTACTTAGTTTGTTGGACAGCGGTTGTTAAATATATATACATTGTTGTGCGTACCCAAGATTTGGTTAGATTTTATCAATTTGTTGGACTTTTATAGTTGTGGAAATTGCACACCACATGTTTGATAAGATGCTTCCCAAAAAAGTTTTTTTTTTTTTTTCAAATTGATGTATTTTCTAGAGTGATGGGTAACTAAAAATGTGATGTTAGTGTATATATTGTTGAAAAGTGTTGATAGAGAAATAAATTAAGAAAATCACATAGTATAAAATTTAATTTGGTTAGTTATGCAAATAAACTTGTAATGAACAAGACAAATAACTTAGAAAAATCAACTAATAACAATTTAAATTTTTTGTTAAGTTTGTGATGTAACAAACAATATTGATGTACAAATAAAATATGAAAATCAAATAGTTAAAAATTTATTTGATTATATTTGTGATAAAAATAGATACATAAGTAACGAGTATGAGTAAAAAAATAAACTAAGGAAAATCGAATAATGTGGGAAAAATTACCTGTTAAAAATAAGTAACTCTTGTGTTTGGTCATTTCAATAGGCCGTGAGATATATATAGATCGTAGTTGGATGTATGAGAGACGTGCCTCATTAGAATATTTTAATGCGGTTGAAGAGTTTATAAAATTTACGAGGATAATAGAAAAAGTAAATGAGAGGAAATGAGAAGAACTGATAGCTTGTCCATGCCGCGATTGTAAGAATCTAAAATCATTAAATAAGACAATCTACATATATATATATATATATTAAATAACAATTTGTCTGGCGTAATTGCAATTTCATCTGGCACAGTTAGAAAATCTTTCTCACGTAAAACTCTATCTGGCACAATTGCTTATAACGCCATACCACACTGGCTGCCACTTTTAATAAAAAATTATTACAAATATATATATATATATATTAAATAACAGTTTGTCTAGCGTAATTGCAATTTCATCTGGCTCAGTTATAAAATCTTTCTCATCCAAAGCTCTATCTGGCACAATTTCTTATAACGTCATAGCATACCAGCTATTACTTTTAATAAAAAATTATTTCAAATGTAATAATGAAGAATTGAACTCGTGACTTGTATGTTACGAGTAACATGCTTTTAAACTATTATATCAATTCTTTTGTTTGTTAATAATTTTCATTTATATATTACTATTCTAGCATATTTTCACACAAAAAATATTAAATTGTTAACAAATGTTTGTCTACAGCGTCTCTAAATTTATAAACATACGAAATTAGATTTATAGAAGAATTAAAGAATTAATTTAGTTAATGTTATAATTTCATATGAAAAGTAGAATTGACAAGAGGCGTTTCCCTATCCGATTGGATTCCTAAATAAACATGAATGTGAATATTTTTTTTCTTTTTTATTTAAATATTAACTAACTTCCTCTAATATTGATTAACCTAATTGAGAAGAAGAACATTACTTTGTATTGCCATCTTCAAGTTTATCTTCTCGAGATTCAAAAATTCCTACAAAAGTCACGTTTTGTTTTTGGCCTAAGTTTCAAAATGAATAAATCGTAGCGTGTAAAATGTTTATCCCTTTAAACAAAAACAATCGTAATTATTAACGTTTATAGCGGGAAATATTAAGAAAAAATTAAAATTATAATATTTAATTAATCTAAACTAACGACATATATTTTTAATTAATTAAATATTCAACTTAATTAAGGCAATTTATAAAAAAATAAAGTTCTTAAATGAAATTTATTATCCGATGAATATGGGCCACCAAGCAAGTTCCTCATTTATATTTATTTCTATTTTTTTATTATTATTTGACGAAGACGGGTTATCAATTATGTTTCTTATTCATATTAGTTAATTGTCATTGTTTTATGAATTATAAACTACAAACTTTTTGCTTAAAAAATTATAAACTACGAGTATTTTAATGATATCGACACTTATCTATCATTGCATAATCAAATTGATCTACAATTTAAATAATTAAATGATGATAAATATGTGTCAGTTATTAAATTAAATAGTGAATTTTATTTCAAAAAATTTGATGGATCAGATAAAAGAGAATAAAAATTAAAAAAAAATTAAGAATACCACAGGAGTTACCCTATAGGAAATAAAATGTTGGGAAAGACCTTATAAATAGATTTTCTAGCTGGGAAACTGCGGTACAAAGTTAGCACAGACTAATTTACCTATAGATATATATATATGCCTTACTTTTTAAGGATTATATTAGTTATTTACAAGACTAAAATAGCAACATGATATTATATATGGGTATTTGTATAAAATAAAATAATATCACTCGATTAAAAATTTATATGAGGAAACTAGATATTATTCGGTTAAAATAGTAAGTCCAGAAGGTACTTTCCTATGAGTATGAAAATTTTTATCTGAACGCGTAAGTGAATACGGGTATGTACATACTCATATGTATTAATAGACTATTAGCTAATAATATTAAATAAATTAGATGATATAAATGTAAAATATAGTAAAACATTGATCGAGTACATAAACGGGTAACTATGAATATATTATTAATAAAACATTAATTTAACGTGTCAAACACTAACTCAAAATTGTAGATTTACTGCTTCTCTTATACAAATCCAATAGCACTTATTTTTTCAATATTTTATTATTTATTATTATTGTATTTTTTTAGAACTAGTCTTCTCATGAGTAGTTTAAGTGAGATGCTAGACTCATAGTTACTATAGTTGATTATGATTTGGTCATTTGATTACTAATTATTAAAAATGTATATAGGTTGGACCTGTGAACTTGAATGACGAGTTTGGAGGGAACCTAAAATTATGGACTCAGTTATGCAATCAAGTTTATGCCCAATACTCAAGTATTTTACTACAAATATACAGTGGTGATTGTGATTCACACATCAATTCGCAATTCTAGATAATGCAAATGGTATATTGTACTTTGTTTATGACATGCTGTTTAAAAAACAAACTTACAAGTTAATTTTGATACAAATGTACACTATGACTCTAACGATTGTTATTATAAAATCATGTTACTTTTTTTAAGAATTATATTTGTTATTTACTAAACTAAAATAACAATGTGATATTATGAGTGCTTGCACAAAATAAAACAAAGTATCACCCAATTAAAAAGGTATGTAGGGAAATGAGGTATTATCCAGTTAAAAGAGGCATGTCGAATGTACTTTCTTATATGGGTATGAAAATTTTTATCTGAACAGGGATAGAGCGAATACGGGTATATACATTACATGCCCAGTACATATTATTAGACTATCAACTAATAATATTAAATAAGTTAAATGATTTAAAAATGAAATATAGTAAAGCATTAATCGAGTACATAAAAGGGAAACTATTAATATGCTATTAATAAAATACTAATTTAACGCGTCAAGTACTAAATCAAAATCGTATAGTTACTAATTTTGTTATGTAAATGTGATGACACGTATCTGTGCAATGCATGGGTGAGACTTCTTTCGATTCCACTGTTTGCAATGACATTGGTGTTGTACGATATTTTTAAGTATCTTGGTATCTCGTCTTTTAAGAGACTTCATTTGTTGTATTTAGTGATAGTTATACTTTATTTTCATTTTCAACTTTTCATCTAAGGTAAACACATGTACAATATAAAATATGATATTATTTACTTTTACAATAACACAATGCAATCATGTATAAATACATGAATAAAATAGGTTGTGCCGTGTGAATTTTTTGGTTTTTCTGTATTAGCTCAATCCAATTAACTACAGTATCTTTTAATATTCTTGCCGGCTGTCTTCCCAACCCGAATCCTGCTATCAAAATTTATTGTCAAGGTGAATTATATGAACCTCTTTTATTTTATCAATTATCAAGATACCTTTTTGTTTCCGTTGTCAATAAGGAAAAATGAAAAATAAATTCTGACAACATTAATTGTATCGAACGTCACTAAATTTTTACATTACTTGCAAATGGATAAATGTTATTTAGCTATCAATAATTAGATTAAAAACTTTAACTTAATAGGAATTATATCACTAAACTTATATGTAATTACAAGAAAGTCGCTTTGTTAAGGCTATATTATTACCTTATCATCATCAAATTATAGTCTCAAATAATAAGAAAATGATTACTCTGAATGACTCATTTTACTGAGGAGGAAAAGTAAAAAAATAATTTTAGGGTTCACAAAACATTTAACTTCTATCTTGACATATATGGTCATGTTATCATTTCATCATATTCTAACAATAACTTTTACTGAAAATCTTTACAAATTTGAATTCTTGAAAGCGATACGATACTCTAGAATTTTCGGCAACAAGTCGAAGTTAAAAATCAGTATTCCTAGTATATTGTTACGGAATTTTTATCAGTCGACTACACTGTGTATTGGCACGAGACTTATAATCTCAAGACATGGAGATCGCATCATTTAGGCAAAAATTCTATCTGGATCAGATGCATATGACAAATTTTTTCATTATAAGAGAAACTTTGATATTGTTTGATCCAAGACTTCCTTCTATAATACAAGTTATATTTGTAAATGTCATAGTTTTTATATTCTTTTATAATATCAAGTATCTAGATCTTTATCAAACTACTTTTCATATACGCCTTTTTTACTAGATCCCTACCCGTGCATCGTACGAGTGAAAAATTTAGTTTGTATAGTTCAAGAAAGAGAATGTTAAAACTCATGCCTGTAGGGTAAATTTCGAGAGCCATACTCATTCTCTAAGTTAATAAGTTAATTCAAAGAGGCCTTTGGTGTATAATTTTAGGACTTTACTCTCTAAATTAAAAAGCATTTTGAATTTGAAGAAGCTATAGGAGATACTCTTAACCTATTTGAAGCTCGGATCTAGGTGGCCGCACGATTAGGAAAAAGCTCCTCGATGAATTGTGTATAATTTGATTTTAATTTTATCCGTTATTATTTAATTTTTTAAAATTGGTTTCGCACTATTTTATACATGGCGCTAAAATATGCAAACCTTAGCTCATGCAGACTCTCAAATATCTATTGGAAAAGAAGATAGATTCACTCACAAAAAATACTTATGGCAGCAGCGCACATATAAAATTTTGCGTCAAAATGGTGGAAAAACACGAATTTTTTGGGAAAAAGACAATAAGATTATATTTTTCTCCCAGTGGTGGACAAGATTTCGTGAAATCCTCATGGTGGTGATGGTTTTGATAACTACAATAACATTCCAAGCCGGGATAACCCCTCCTGGTGGTCTATGGTAGGACACTCCATCAGACAATTCACACAAAGCAGGTGAATCTGTACGTAATGGCACATTATCATCCTACAGCTTACAAGAACTTCGTTATTGCAAACACAATAGCTTTTCTACTTTCTATTACTACGATTTTCCTTATATCTTTTGGGGTGAAAATTTGGCATTGGTTGACTAGGCCTATCATGGAATTTATTATGTTCAGAGCCCTAACTTCATCTACAGTAGCTTATGTTATATTCATTGTTGTGGTTATGTCTGAAAAGCAAAGGACATCATTTGGCTGTTAGGTCAAGAATTCTCTCTGTATATGGTGCAGTATAATGGTAATCCTCCCTCTGTGCTCTTCAAAACATACACCTGCAAAAGAACCATGAAACTCTGTGAGAACTTAAGGAATAACATGAATGTAGGTCTTCCAGACGGCAAGCACGATAAGCAAGCTAGAATTTGTTATTATTCATGTTCATTTTATGAAATTTTTTTGTTGTACATGTACATGTACTTATATCAAGTATCTGATAATTCACACACCCTGCCCAAATTAATGAAACTCCCTTTTTTATAAATAATTATATACTGCAATCATTTAATCCTCTTGATATATCAATCTAGCAGTTCGTCCTCATTTTGAACTGACACTTAATTAGCTAGGCACACACTAATCATATCAGATTCTCAAAATCTTGCTTGTATAAGAGTAATTAAGCAGATGATATGCCCCTCTCCCCCGGGTATAGCTAAGTGGCTAAAAGGACGAAGGTGAGGACTCAGCAGAGCTGGAAGCCGCAGGGTGGGGTTTCGATTCCTGCATGTAACAAGGTTTGGAATGGGCTCTTTGTGGGCACTAGTTTAATAGCAGCTCTCGAACCCTACTTCACTGAGGCATATCCCACTATTTACATCCTCCACCAGGCTCTAGGAGCGGAGCGGTGGAGGACCTTTGGGGTTAGGGGTCAACCTTTAATTAAGCAGATGATATGATCCAATGTACATGGCCAAAGAAGTAAATCTCAAACTAGCAACCGGTTTAATTTTCATCAAAGAAAACCAAAATCAGGCAAGAGGACATCGAATTTAGAAAATGCGGGTGCGGATTACTCAACTATTAGGAGGGTTGGAGAATTAAATTGGCGTTTTCAAAGATTAAACCAAAGAATTTCTTTGAGACCTTCAGCTACTCGGGACGTGAATCTTGGACAGTTTAAAGTAGATCTTTTTAAATTTCTCACAGTCTGCCAGTAAGGTTTATAGCCCTATTGTCATTACTGCTATTTGTGCAGAAGTTGCACAGTCGAACATTGATGGTCTTTTCCAATTTGCAGCAGTTTTAAATCTTAATATTGCGGTAATAAATCATTTTCCTCTGCCTGCCTTAGATGGGGGCTCTTGAGCGTTGATCCTTATAGAAGCAGCAATAGGTGGGAGAAAGCTTCCGTTAGAATTGGAGTAGCAGATTATGTCATCTGGCATCATGCTTGTTGTAATTCTAGGGGTATTCCTCCTTGTTCGTGACACATTAAACCTTGAGTTCATCAAAGATCTACTATGATACTTTAGTCTACCTACTTCATAATTGAAATTCGTTTCGGAAAAAGTACCATAGGCAAAGATGGATTTGGGAGGTTTCTTCTGATGTCCCATCAAAAAGACAGACTATGCTGGGGGTGCTTGAAGCTGCAATTTCATGTACTACCATGTTCTCAGGTTCATTTGGCCCCTTCTTGATTTTGTTTATACGTTGCTTTGCACACTGCCTATTACTCATAGTGGAAGTAGTTCTGAATTATAAAAGACTTGAACAAGTTTACAAGCATCTGGAACTTCTATTTTGAATTCCAAAATACTTGTATTTTTACCTTCTTATTCATCACTGAAAAGCTGTAGTTCTACTCAAAGTTATAACTTAATAGCTTTTGATTGTTACAAAATCTGATAGTGATTATTTGCTGCTTATTATTATTTGTACTAAATTTGAATCCTGCTTTTGCTATCTCCTACTACTTCTTTAAGATCTTTCATGAGCATCAGATTTGCATCATTTTTAATGTCAAGATGGAGCTTATTGAATTGTTGATAAACGCCCTCCAACTCACAGGATTGAGTTCGGAACAGAATGGAAGGATAATAGAGCTATTGTGCAAGAATCATCCATTTACACCTACTGTATTGGGATGTTCATAATCACACATATTTGATAGAGTAATTCAATATATCTACATTATCTTGAGGAAATTTGAATTTATTGCCTTACTAATTCAAATGCACTTCGATTAAGGTAATGATGATAAGAACCTAGAACAATTGCTGATCAGTTGTATATATTTGAAAATTGAATGTCTGAAAATTGCAGTAAAATAAGTATTCGAGAAGCTTATATCTCTCGCCCAAGCCTTTCTTGTAAGGAAGATGAGCTTGTGGTGCATTGAATTCTCATAGCCTCTTGGGACTTAAAACACATATATCAGTTTGCCTAGATCGGAATTAATACAAATATCAGTTTGCACGACGCTCTTCCGATCTATGACTGTAAGCCACTTATTCAGTTATTTGCTTGTTTGAGTTTTCCTACAATCACGATACATGAGTAAGAAACATTAGCTTTTATGTATTACAGTAAGGTTGATTTCTATGGAATTAGATTAGGCTTCGGTATGGAACCCGAATACCAATAGAAATATGGCCCTATAGAAACTAGTAATGTAAGCCATTGGATGCTGATTAGTCATTTTCTGTTTTAATTTTTCTAGCTTTGTTTATATTTCATGAGTTGATCTGACTTCATTTATCAGCAAAGTAAATTTTCTTTTTCTAATTTTTTAAGGGGATGAAGGAATATCAAAGTGGAAATTCTTAGGCCAAGAACTTTGTACTCTGGTGGCATCCTTACCGGACCCTTAGTCAAGAGTTTGATTTCCCTCCCTTGTAATCCCTTGTAACATTCAATAAAAAAAGGTGGAAATTCTTAGGGTACATTTGGTACACTTTACTAGATTGGATATAAACTTTTTTCATATGACAAATAATACCAATCATTTTTCAATGTAAGCTCATCCCAAGGTAGATGGTAGACGATAGATGGTATTCAGGTGACTTAAGAAGCTTTAGTTCTGTTGGAAATAATTAAAATTTACAAATAAATCTATAGCAAACCCGTAACCAATTAGGTTGAGGACGCATAGGAGGAAAAAGGGATATTCACCCTCAAAACTCAGAAAGTTCTATACTTTGACACTGAGGAAAATTTCCAGTGGAGTGTTTGTGAAGGCAAATGAAACAACAATGGAACATTTGCAGAAAGTGGAACCTTAATGTGACCTACGGATATCCTAACGTTATTGACAAGAATAGGGTTCCTTTGATAGACAATAACATTATTGGGTAGGCAGCGCTAGTCCCGTCTTCACTGGGGCCTTAGACGAGCTCCAAAAAATGGACCCCCATAATGAGTAACGCACGGACGGACCAGTGGTTGGAAGGGAGTGGAGAATTTTTTTTTTTAATGCTATATTTCTTAATTTTTTTTATCGTGACCTTTAAGAGCTCTTTCCAAATTATACCATTCTCTGAATCCATCACTCCAATTGACCGACTTTAGACAGGATATCATGTTTAGGAAACAACTTGCAATAGAAGTAAAACAACTTGCAATAGAAGTAAACTGTAAAAGATTTAAACTTAAAACTCTAAACTTTAAAGAATAAAACTCCTAATCTAACCTTAGCTCTTTTCAAATTCAAGACTCAAATTTGACAATCAATATAACAATATTCAACCTTTATCGAAGATTCAAGAATAAACCAAGTAACCATTAAATCAATAAATAATTATAAAACCTCATCCAAAATTCCTCAATCCTTTAACCAATAAACCAATAAATAATTATAAAACCTCATTCAAAATTCCTCAAACTTTAGTCCTCATACTTGACTGATCGGAGACACACAGAGAAAGAGAGAGAGAGAGAGAGAAAGAGAGAGAGAGGAGAGCAGTCGCCACGACTCTGCCCGTTAGCCAACCAGGCCCAGAAGTAGCAGCGCAAAAGGTAGAACTGTAGAAGGCCATAGCTAACGCAGAACTACAGGCAGTAGTAGAGAACACGTGAGCACTGACTGAACAGCAATAGCAGTGACCAAACGATGGGCGCACTGCCACTGATGCAGCAGAGGACCACAAGGCGGAGTCGTGAAGGTCGAAGAGCAGCAACCAGAAGCAGACGCGAGCTAAGGCCAAAATTGCAATAGCAATTGATTCGCGACAGACATTTGAATTGAGGCAAACGAATTGATTGGACTTTGGAGAGTTAGCCTTCAATTCCCAATTTGAGATTTGGGAAATTTTTAGGTTTTTCAAATTGCAAATTTGTGTTTGGGTTGGGGAAATGAAACAGAACGTTGTTTTTCTCCTTGAAATTTTTTTGGGTCAATATGGGCCGTTGAATTTTTTTCTATTTGGGCCCTTAGTTTAAATTGGGCCCTGAAAACTTTATAATATATATATATATATATATAAAGAGAAGGGATCGCATGTATATTGGGCCAATTATAACAAATCTAAATGGGCCCTTGTTGGTCTTGGGCCTGAGGCGGCTGCGTCATCTGCCTCAGCTGAGGACCGAGCCTGGAGGGCAGGCGTTAGGTGAGCACGACATTATATTCATTGAAATAGCTAACGTCAACCGACATTTAAAGAAGGTTTCCAGTTTCCTCTGCCCATTTCAGCTTAATAAACCTGAAAAAGCCTTGCAAGGTAAGAAGCGGCCATTCAAGGATGGTGGGGACTCGGGAAATTGTAAGGATCAATGAATCGATAAGTAAGATGAATTAGCACAGGATACAAGTACTTTCCAAATTAATGTTGTCAATGTTTACATAGTGCCTGGTTAGGATTGTCTCAATTTTGTCATCAGCTTTTATGTTTGTGGCTAGGTAATTACATCTCTAAATTTTGTATTACATTTGAAATAGTACATCAGTGTTGAAGCTACTTCTTTTGCCCCAAAAAAAGGGATTAATTTCACATCTCGTCTGCAACCTTTAGGGTTAGTATCGACTGGGTCCTCAACCATCTTTTCAGCCTACTGAGTTCCTAATCTTTCATTAATTCATATATATGGTTTTTTTATGGTTTCCGTCAATTTTTCATTAACTTCTCTGTCAAATTACCACTATGTCCCTTATCTTTTTTTTAAAAAAATAGAAACAAAAAGTTTAAAAATATAAAAAATAATATAAAATTAAAAAAAGGGAGGGTTAAATCCCCCTATGCTGCCATTTTTGGTTCTAGAGTAACTATCCCAGAGGTAGCAAAATTGCAGCCGAAAATGATAGTAGTTTGCTGCCATTTCCAAAAGCAATTTCCTGGTAAAAATTGCTGCCATATGTATGAATCTTTCATTAATTCTTACCTATGGTGCTTTTTTACAGTTTCTGTTAATTTTTCCATTAATTCCTCCCTCAAATTACCACGATGCCTCTTATCTTTTTTTTTTTTAAAAAATTTTAAAAACAAAAAGTTTTAAAAAATATAAAAAATAATATAAAAATTTTAAAAAAAAATTGAAAAAAGGAGTGGTAAATCCCCATGTGCTATCATTTTTGGCAATATAGTGACTCCCCAGAGGTAGGAAAATTGCAGCAGGAAATGGTAGCAATTTGTTTTCATTTCCAAAAGTAATTTCCTGGTAAAAATTACTGTCGACCCCTTTTTTTATTTTTATTTTTTTTAGAAAATTTGGATTATTTTTTATATTTTTAAACTTTTTGTTTTTTAATTTAAAAATAATAAAGGACATAATGGTAATTTCATAGGGGAGTTAAAGGAAAAAATGACGGAAACCATAAAAAAGGACCATATGTGCAAATAAATGAAAGGTTGGGGACCCAGCAAGTTGAAAAAAGGGTTGGGGACCAAACCGATCCCTAGAGGTTGGGGACGATATGTGAAATTAAACCAAAATATAAAAATAATAATAGTAAAATAAAAAAAATTAGCCTGAGGCGCAGAAATCTCACTCCCTTTAAGGTGATTCGAGTTATCTAGGGTGTTGGAAAGTCTTCAATCACCGGTACAACATAAAATCACAAGACTTGTCCTCTTTAGGATATGTCGTACAGTTCGATCCCTTTTTCACTAAGGACAGACTCAAAGCTCCGCTATAGAACACCTTTCTTTTTACCAATGTTATTAAAATAAGACTATATAACTAAATTATTATGGGATTTCGATGTGTATTGTATGTCCATAAACAAAAAATTCATGATGCATTTATAGATGACAAGAAGCACACATGTTCTTAGTTTATTGATAAGCATGTAAGTTAGATATAATTAGAATACTTAATAAACCGCACAAACTTAATAAATAAACTAGTAACTCTTGAACTTAGACTTATAACTCATAAAAAAAAAATTCATAACTCGTTGATTTAATAAATTTAACAATAAAATGTTACAGTCTCTCCTACTCATTTTATTATTAAAATATATGCAAAATATATTGGCAAAAAATAGATTTTTATATATCGTGATAGGTGTAACTCTGTATTGAACCCTCACTAGTGAAACAACAATCTCCACTCCATAGTTAATGGTTCTCTTAGACTTGAACTATAACTAGTTAAGGGGAATAGAGAATTGATTCTCACACATGATAATCTAGATGTTGATTTGAGCTTTAATAGCTAGCACATTACGCCATTGTGCTCATCCCGGTTTTCATGAGTGTTTTTCTGAGAATCTACCCAAATTCTCATAGAGAGCAACTCCACTCTTACACTCGTACAGGTAAAATATGTCAAGAGTGTTCCTATCAGTATTACACTCCATTCATACGATAAGTGCCTTTACGTCATCGGGATGGACAAATAAATAATGCGTTTTGTTTGGCCACCTTATAATTCATTTGTCCCATTAAACCTAGTTATAGGATCTCTAGTCGAGGTTGGGTGTCCTTATATGTTATGCGGCTCATTATGATATGGGCTCAAGTCTCATCCCCATGAATGTATTCCAGACTCTATTTCTAGTTAAGGTCTTATTTAATATAATTCACATTAATAATGAAATTAGTCAAATAAGATCTCACAGTGTTTTGTTTTCTTCTGATAAGTCTGGATTTACTGTTATAATAACGGTTATTTACTCTAACAATAGCATCAATGTTATCACAATGAACTAATATAGGAGGTATTGGTTTTCCTATATTGGAATCTCATATAATAAATCTTTCAACCATTTTACTTCCTCACGAGTTGAAACAAAAGTAATAAGCTCAGCTTCAATATTTAGTAGAGATAGCAATAATGGTTTTTTTTTTTTAGATTTCCGACAAATATTGCAACCTCCCAATTTAAAAATATATCTAGAGGCAGATAAGGAATCACCTGAAATGTGTTCTAAAGCATCACAAAATCCTCCAATAACAGTTAGGTATCTTTGATAAAATAAGCCATAAAATTCTGTACTGAGTAATTTCATTACACAGTCAATGGCATGCCAATGTTCTTTACCTGGCTTACTTGTAAACTTGCTGAGTACCTGTGCAATGTCGGGTCTCGTGCAATCAATCGCATATCGTAAGCTATCGATAATGCTGGCATATTAATAATTATACTTTTTCAAAATTTTCTCAATATAATGCGACTAATCAAGAAAAACAACATTACATGTTTTAGTTATATGCATACCCAAAATGAAGTTAGCATTTCCATGATCTTTCATCTCAAAATGACTTTTCAACATATTTTTTTTGACATCAATATAGACATCAATAATAGACATGCTAAATCCAAAAAATAACAAATCATCCGCATAGAGGCTAGCAATCACATGTGAATTTTCACATGATTTATAATATATACGCTTATCACATTCATTTACTTTATACCTATTTTCAATCATGCAAGAATCAAATTTATCATGCCACTACTTTGGAGTCTGCTTTAAGCCATAAAGGGACTTGAATAACTTACACACTTCGCTTTCTTCACAAGGTTGTATAAAACCTTTAGGTCGATCCATTTATACTTTTTTTCATCTAGATCACCATTTAAAAATGCAGTTTTCAAATCCATTTGATGGATAATAAAATTATGAATTGAAGAAACTACAATTAGTAATTTGATGGTTGTTATTAAAGTAATTGGAGAAAAAGTATAAAAAAGTCTAAATCAGCTTTCTGTTTAAAATCTTTTTACGAAAAGTCTCATTTTATGCTTGTCCATACCACCATCCGGTTCAATTTTTTCTTCATGACGAATTTGGACCCTATAGTTTTACACCTGCTGGTAGATTAGAAAATTTCCAAATTTTATTTGAAATTAGTGACTTTATTTCATCATTTACAGCCTCTTTCCAAAATATAGCATCATGTAAAGATAAAGCTTCTTCCAAAGAAATTGGATCACTTTAGGTATTGAAAACTAAATGGTTACAACCAAAATTAACTCTCTTAGCACTCATTCTAAGTTCATATTGTGAATTTTCTTGATTTTAAGATGTCAAAGTAAGAAATTAGGTTCAGAAATGTTTTGGTCGATATCTTAGTCCCCACTATCTTTTGGATTCAAATGGAAATTTTTCTTCATGAAAAATAGATCGGAAGAGCAAAAATTATATTATTTTCAATAAGAAAAAAATCAATAGGGTGCATATTTAATGCATATCCAAGAAAAGCACAAGTGGTAGCCCTAAATCCCAATTTGGGTCTTTTAAGATCGATTAACCTTACAAAGGCCAAACCCCATACCCCATAAATATCCCAAATTTTGCTTATGCCCTTTCCACACAGCAAAAGGTTTTATTTTCTTTCTTTTTTCCTCCTTCTTATGTGACACTCTGTTTTAACACAAAACAAGTAGCTAAAACTACTTCCCTGCAAAACTTCAATAGGGGCACTAGAATCTAATAGCATAACATTTGTAAGATTAATTAAAATTCTATTTTTTCTTTCTGCTATACCATAGAAGCCTGTGAATATGGTCGAGTAGTTTCGTGGATTGTTCCTAATGATTGAACAAATGAATTGAATTCAAAAGATTCATATTCTCGACCTCTATCACTTTGAACTCTTTTGGTTTTTCTACCATTTAGTTCTCCACTTTAACGAGGAAATTTTTAAAGCAATCAAAAGCATCACTTTCGTTTAACTTTCAACGAGTAAACATGAGTATATATTGAATAGTCGTCAATAAAAGTGATAAAATATCTATTTCCTCTACGTATTAAAATTCTTTTAAATTCGCATAAAACAGCGTGAATTAATTCTAATAGTTAAATATTTATTTCAACACTTTTATGAGGTCTTTTTGTATTTTTCACTTTACTACATGTTTCACATGTTTTGAAATTTTTTTCATATTAGGAATCAATTCCAAACTATTCATAATTCCCATATATTTGCAATTAATATGACACAAATGAGCATCCCAGACATTTAAAAAAGATATCATGTAAATAGAAGTAGAAGCACTTTTATTTATATTCCCAACATTTAGTTTACACATTATACATGACATGCATAATATTTGCCTCTGAAAATACCCTATTTAGTAATCACATATTTATCAGATTTCATAGTTTGTTTGAAGCCAGCCTTATTCAACAAATAACTAGACATAAGTTATTTCTCACGGGTGGTGTATAAAATGCATCTTTCAGAATTAGAATTCTTCCTGATGTTAATTTGAGTTCAAAGTCACCCATTACAAGAACTTGTGTTGTATGAGAATCTTCATGAATAACAGTTTTAGGATCTTTAAAAGAAGTATAGACTTTGAGCCAATCTATAGAGAACCAGTCTTTACCATAGTAGGCATGTCTATTCGCACCAAAGTCTGCCTACCATCGTTCAACACTTTGAACCAAATGATGTATGTTATCATAGCCATAAAAAGCCTCTTCGGTAACGTTAGCCGAGGTGTAGGTCCACGTTTCTGATATCTGCAATTTCTAGCAACATGCCCAGTTTTGCCACAAACAAAACAAATTTTCACTTGTTGAGATGGATGTGGATGGTTATTGGTCCATTGGCTTGAATTTCTCTTATCAAATTGATGGTATTTTTTCTTCATATTAGAGTTTCTTGGCTTTATATGATTATTTTTTTTTTTAAATCTGATTAGTAGGCATATTTTCATTTGAAGAAATTAAATTTATCTTAGTGGAATGTCCATTGCTTTGTTGCATAAGTGAATCTTGTCCTCTTGCCTCTTCTTCCACACGAAAACGATGTTTCAAGTGACATCTTCTTTTCCTTATGCGGCATATATTTTTTGGAATTCGCTCTGAGATGGTGAAAGTTTAGCAATTAAAACAACAAAAATAAGTGTCGCCAATTTTAATTCGCTCTGAAGCAACTTCTGCAAGAATCATTTGAAAATCTTGTGATTGTTCAACCACAGATTTTCCATCAACCGTTTGGTTGTGAAAAAATCGACTTGCTGAATATTTTTTCACGCCTACTTCCTCAGTGTCATATTAACTCTGTAAAGCTTTCCAAAATTTCTTGGTAGAAGTGTAAATAATATCATAATAATCATAAAAGATGGTACCAGACTGTTATACCATCTTTTTTGTATTTTTCTACCTTCTGCTCATGTTCGAGAAATTCTTTGTCAATGAACCTTCTCTTTTCATCTTTTAAAGTTTGCTCCCTTGGAACGAAACAGGCATGTTGAGATCTCCAAACTTTCTCATTTGGTTTTTCGAAAGTTTTCTCCATTTGAATGTCCTTAAAATTATTGGAAATAATTAAAATTTGTAAATAAAGAACAAATATGAAGCAAACTCGGAACCAATTAAGTTGAAACACAGAATTGTTGCTCTCTTTAAGAAGATTCAAGTCTCCTAAGGTGTTGGAAAATAGAAACGGTGCAACAGAAAATCATAAGACTTGTCCCTTCCAAAATACAACAGTCCGCCTGATTTATTGTATAATTCAATCCTTTTTGTACTAAGAAAGAACTCAAAGCTCCACTATGGAACATCTTTTTTTTTTTTTTTTTTTTTGAGAAATTGATCTAGCGCCTCATGTATGGCATCCTATCGCAGTACATGGACCATGTGGCATGTATGTGGACACTCTATATGAACGCCACATGGTGTATGCAGTACCATAGCATACCATACATTGGGGCGCCAAAACAAGACTCTTTTTTTTTTGTCAATCTATATGACGCTTTCTTTTTTAAAATATAATTAGAATATTATTTTTCTTTTATACCTTTATTTAATATGTAGTGTAATCAATAAAATGGTATTATTTACAGTAAAATATTTAATAAATGAAGGCGCTCACTATTCATTTTTCATTTATCCTAAACTATGGTAAATCTCTTAGTTTTCCTTATATACCCGTTAATGTGCCGATGTACATTGCTATAAACAAATAAAGATAAAAGTGAAATAATGATAATTAAATAAAAGGATATATATATATATATTTTTTTTTTAAAGTACAATTACAAATTTACATCATGACAACACAAATGTATATATATATTTATCCTACTGATATCAATAAGACAAACACACATATAGTGGAAATACATATTATAATAAAATATAAAAAGTATCTTATATAAGGGAATTGAATATGAGACCTCTAGGTTCAAGTACATCAACTTAGCCATCTAATCAAATGGGCTAGGTCACATGGCAAAGAGATATATTAGAAAAACTATTTTTAAATTTATTTTTCTAAAGATATTAATTAAACTTTTTTAGTTTATGTGAAAATAGGTAAGCGACTATTTTTATAAGACAGATAGATGTAAAAATAATATTTGTTAAAATTGTAACGAGTTTATCCGTGTAGGACGGAGGTAGTAGAAATGATATTTCAACTATATATTTTTAAAACATAAAGGATTTAAATTTTACGGTGAATGACGAATGAATCCTTAACTATCTTTATGAGTCGAAGAACCGTGGCCCCATAGATGCTTGAAAGTGAGCTGGGTAAAAAATCTGGATTTCCTAAACGACTCATGCATGTTTGGTTGTGCTTTTGGCACGAGGAAATTGCAAATAATCAACCCATAAACAAATTGACACGGGGAATTAAGAGGACGACAAGAACTGTCACGGTGGGATTATTAGTATTATAAATTCAGAGAGATATTTTCCTGTCGTAATGAGGTGGTTGGTTGAGCTAATTACCAATGTGTTTAGTAACTTGGTTTATAAACCACTTTATTTATAGACTGTTCCGTGACATTATTTTATTAGTTTCATATCTTTTAAAAAATTAAAAAGTAAAAGTCAAGCCGTAATTTTTAACTTTTCACAAAAAATAACTAATAAAATAATGTCACGTAGTTATTTATAAATTAAATTATAAACAATTATTTTACCAAACACATTGTACTTGTTATCCTTTTATCTATCATTCTCGCTCCCTCACTTTTTTTTTTTTTTGGGTGAACAATGAGATTATAAATCAATTGGTTTACGACACATGCATTATCTAGGAATTTGAAAATTAGTCAATAAACATTTGCAGGGCTGTCTGTGTTTGGTGAGGGAGAAATGGCTGAAATAGGGCTTTGGGACATCGAGACTTTGATAAATCTACTCCGACGCGATCCACTGATTCTTGATAGAGTTTATTTTTCAAGTTCAAATTACAAGAATCCATTACACATAGCATCAGCCAAAGGTCACATAGAAGTTGTAAAAGTATTACTATCGGCTGCACCAGAATACATTTGTTTGACTCGTGACGATAATAGAAGAAATCCACTTCACATCGCGGCCATGAATGGACAATTAGAGGTTGTGCGATTTTTTATCGAAATCGATCCAGTTCCTGCTCGGGAGAAGGGGAATCGTGGCCAGACCGTTTTGCATTTGTGTGCGAAACAAAATCAGTTGGAGGCCATAAAAATTATATTGGCTTGCGTAGAAGATCCTGATTTTTTGAATGCAAAGGATGATGATGGGAACACCATATTGCATTTGGCGGCTATGCATAAACAATATGAGGTAAGAGTCATATCAGCCAAATTAATTTTTTCTGAGCATTTCCTTCCTTTGCTTCATTAATTGGTTATATGCATGTCCTTCGACAAATATCCGTCACAAAGATGTATTTTTTAATCTAATGGCAAAGATGTATTCTTTTTCCCCTATATTTAATTAAATACATTATAATAAGCATTTATTTTTTTAATCTAATGGCAAAGATGTATTCTTTTTCCCCTATATTTAATTAAATACATTATTATAAGTATTATTTTCATGGTTTAAATTGTAGTACAGTAGATGGATACTTACATTTCAATCGAGAGGTCCTGCATTCCAACCGCACTTACCCCTCTTCTAATTTCCCCTAATTTCTCCTCTCCCCTTTGTCCCTTTTGTATAAAACTAAATAAATAAATAAAAATAAATATTACTTTCCAAAAAATGCACTTACACATACAAAGTAACTCCCACATATACCAAATTTAATTATGTATGGCCAAGATCTTCATCTTTCGATGTCAACGCAGCTGCAAAAATCTTATTTCAGATCTATTGTTTGGCCTATATATCCTTTCATTTTTTCAAAGCTTAATTAATATCATTAATTACATTCAATTGTGATTAGAGTTAGGTTAAGAGATCATAAATATTTGAATGATTTTTCTTTCTTTTTATCCAACATCTAGTCATAGAATGGTTGAAAACATGTCTTCCAAAAATGACATAGTGGACCTGTATATACATGGTATATATATAATTGATGAACATTGCCGGAATATAAGAGGAAAACGAAATTTGTGATCAAAGAGAGTAAAAGAAACTGTTGATCTTTATTCTTGCTCAATTTATAAAGTTTGTGGGGGCAATAAATTGATAAATGCTTGTATAGAACAAGAGTGGTACTCTTAAAATTCCAACAGTAGGAGCGGAAGGATCCTTTTTGACGGAGAAGATGGGCTTTGAAATGAGTACAGCTGGTTGTTTTGCGTGCGATAATAACTGAAGAATGGAGTCCGGAAGTGGTAAAATTCAAGGAAGATATGGAAAGTGGTTTTAACATGTTTAATTGAATAGATATTTGCCATTATATTAAATAAAATGAACGTAGAGATCACTTGTAGATAAGAGAAATTATTTTGAGTAGTGTTATTTATCTAAACTAGAGACTAGTCTCCAGTCTAGTTGGTATTTTTATATTAGAGGATGAGTGGATAATCATAAATACATGAAGACATTCATACACTCCTTATCTAATGAGAAAATGCTAACTAGACTGGAGATCAGTTTTCAATCTAGATAAATAGCATTATTCTCTTATTTTGTCTATAAATAGGTATGTTATTATATCTACGTATATATGTGTCAAATATCTAAATTATAAGTACTTCATATTAATAGCCAGAATGTGTACTACATATTGCTGACATATATAATAACATGTGTGTGGGTAAGATTAAATTTCTGCTCTAGATAACAGAAAGGTAAGAATGATGGATAAATAAATTAGCAAGTTGATTTGATTGGAGATTAACCAAGGATTGCAGGAGTGGATTAGAACAATTAAGGAAAATTGGAATGTCTGGCCATTGGTTTTATAAAATAAATATTCGTCGGATTCATTTAATTTAAGGAATAAGATTTTTTGTCAAATATATCTGTTAAATTAATCGGTAAGCGGAACTGCCCGCATATATACTATTATTCCTCCACAATTTATGAACTGTGAAGTGGATCTAATCAGGACAGGTAGCGGAGCAAATCGGATCAGCAGAAAAGCCTTAATGCTACAATGCATTACATAGATTGTTACAATGAGCATATTGAAATATGATCTAAAACAAATTATCATAACTCTCAAATGCATGTCAATATTTTAAGATTCTAATATTTTATATACACAAGAAATAGGCCACTCACAAACACTAAGCAATATAATAAGAAAAATTCTAGGGGAACATAAAAAAGAGACATTATTAGGTGACATTGTTATGTGGCGCACTTGTATTGAATGATGAAAAAATAGTCATGTAATCATCACCCAATGAATATGTACCACATAAGAATGTTACTTAATAATGTCTATTTTTCATGTCCTCTTAAAATTGCTCATATAATAATAAGTTAAAAAGCGACCGCCCTAATTAATCCAAAAGATAATTAAAGCAGTGAACAAACTAATTAATCCAAACAGAACTAGAACAAGCATTTATGATTCAATCTCCAACAAGAAGAGAAGCAGAGACACGAGAAGAGAATGAGAGAGCGACTGACTAAGGTTTGGACAGGAAATTTGGAAATTGGCTCTTCCCAAATTTAACTCCTTTTCGGGTAGCTAGCTTTTTATAAGTTTTCAACATTTGGGTAAAGAGAAATGATAGTCCATCACATCATCTTTATATCAATAGATATTAATTTTGACCTCATCCTCTGTCATTTGATTGTTCTTGAATTGTTCATATAATGCCTTTAGAGCATTTACAAAAGATTCTCTACTTATAAAGATTATTCTCCCTGTTTCAAAAGGATATTTCTCTTTTTTCTTTTTTATCCGTCTTAAATTTTATTTTTTTAAGTTAATTTTTTAATTTTCTAATATACCCTCATTTATGGTGTACATTAATCAACAGCAAAAAATAATTATAGTGAAATATTAATTAAATCAAAGAGTAGAAAATATATTATTAAATTGTACGTTTGCAATAATATTAAATGATGTTTTCTTAATCTATGTAAAACATAGAAAATGAATATTTTTGTAGGATGGAGAGAGTATTTCTTTCTGTAAAATAGAGAGTATTTTTAAATTTAGACAGTGAAATTTTTTATGCACTCCAACAAGCTCTCTATTTTAGTCCTTTATTTTGAAAGTTTTAGGAAAGAATTATTATTTTGCAATATTTTTAGTTAATATTAGTTGTATACTTGTACGTTACACAGAATATAATAATTAGCCAAAAAAGTGCATTATGATTTGAAGAAGTAAATAGTCATAATTTTATTGCGTACTACTCATTCATACATATATATATATATATATATATATGTTACTAATAATAATTACAATTTTATTGCGTACAATTCTTTAACTTGGCACAAAGCTAATTAAATTGTCATTTATAAAATAATACCCTTAACTAATAAAAATGAAAATTAATGAGGAATTTTTAAATATAAATTTAATGTTACATTGAATATGAAAAATCAAGAAACCATGAAAAAGTGATCATCTAAATTTTATATAACCATAAAATTACCATACACTCATATTTTTGTTCAATAAACATCAATACAAGAAGTCTAAGAATACGTTTAGAGTGTGAATAGTATTCATTTATCAGAATGAATTCTTTATCACATATTCTTAGAAAAATTATTTTTCGCATATCGTTATATAGTATTATAAATTTTCTAAAGAAATTATTATTCACTAAATACATTCTAAAAATTTTAAAGTACACACCTTCCTATTATGAAAGACCTAATGGAAGCAATATTACAACAAATAATAAATTTTATATGATTTACCTCAAACATTAACTTTTAACCACTTTACACTCTAAAAAGAATGAAAAGAATTTTTATTTTTGTTCTAAACCATCATCATCAAATATTATTACATCGTATTTCCCCAACTTAAATTTTTACCTATATATAGATTCCCACAAAATAATAATATTAATAATAATAAATTAAGTAATGCAGTAAAAATATAGTCATAGGTTTTATGAAAAGGTGGTTTATCATATTGAATTGAATTAAAATAAAAGTTTAAAACTGGTTTAATTTAATTTACTTTATTATTATTATCATCATCATCATCATCTCATTAATCTGCCGAAAGGTACTTAATTGAAATGATAAGAAAGTATCAATAACTCAATACTTAAAATTTGTCTATCAACTATTAAAATATGAAAGAAATATAAATTTTTTAAAGATAACCTAAAAATTAATAGAATAGATATACTAAACAATAATAGATAACAAATAGTATAAGATTACACATCAATTTAGAGCGTAATATAGGAATGTGTGTATAAATATAAGGTTCACATGGGTCGAGGTAAATCTATCAAGAATAAGCTTGCATCAGGTTAGATATTGTATGATTCTCTTTAACTTTTTGTTGCTTTTTATTGTATAATACTTTTATTAATGCTTGATACATGGAATTTATAATGCAAATATTTCCACATTTGCCTTCTAATTACGGAGAGGAAGAAAAATGCAGAATTTATAATGTAACATCTTTAGGGAAAAAAGGTCCAATACTATAAGAGTATTAAATACTCGGTACTCCTGACCAATTAGGGACTCACATGTGAGATTCAAGGCTCAAATTAAATAACAAATTGGGCCTCTTGAGTCCACATACAGATTCTTGATTAGTCAGAAGTACCGAGTTCAATCTTTCATAAAGTACTGGACTTTTTTTAGTCCTTACGGTTATAGTCATCCCATCTTACTATTAATGTACACTCACAACAAAGGAATCTAGTTTTCCTCTATGTCTAGGTCTAGAAAGAGTGTTGTGTATTTATTTGTGACAAAGATTGAAGTTTTAATTTGATCTTTTAATCAGTTCTATTGGCTTGCTGTGATTTTGTATTTCTTGAAAGAGATATATATTCACAATTGGTCCGCGGAAAAGGGAGAACAATAATACGCAAACGGAAGATGTCTTTCACTAATTAAAGAGTGAATAGGAAAATGACAGGGGTTGTTAATATTTTGTATGATTATTGGGTAGTAAATACTTTCTTTTAGTTAGTGATTATAATCTTGATTTGTTCATTATAGTTTTAATTTTTAGGAAGTTCTCCTTACTACAACTGATCTAGCTTATTTATCTTATTATTATTGTTTTTAAATAGTAATAAATTTGTAGCATATTTAAGGATAATAAATTCTATCATCTTAAAGAACACACCACAAAGCATGATTTAAGTTTGTTAGCGACTAATTTTTCAACTTTTATGTGTTAGATTATTATATAATATTCTTTCCGTGCATTGCACAGGTGATATACTAATTATATATTAATATGAGAATGTGTATATAAGCAGGAAAATAGACATATATTTATTTATTTATTTATCGTTTTATTATTTATTTACTTAGAAAATATCTCGACTCGAAAATCGAAACCCGAGACATAACTTTTATTATATATTATAATATATTATAATTGTGTATATTCTATATGTGTATAAAATAAATATATATATATATATATATATAAAAGATATTAAAGATTAATTTGAAACATAATTAGTTAGAAATGTGTAATGATATATATATGTATGTATATATTATTATTAAAATAAAATAAATAAAAAAGAAGCATATATAAATATGACAGTGATTTTGGCGGGAAAATTTACATATGACCACAATCATACTTTAATATATAAGATATTAAATCATTAAATAAGACAATTTACATAATTCAAGAAAGAGAATGTTGAAATTTGTGCCCGTTTAATAACAAATAGTAAGCTTGGAGAATCATGCCCATTTTCTAAATTAAAAAAGTTAAGTTAGAGAGGCTTTTGGAGTATAATTTTAGGACTTTATTCTCTAAATTAAAGAGTATTTTGAATTTAAAGAAGGCATTGGAGATGCCCCTAACCTGTTTGAAGCTCATATCTAGGTACATATTCGGAGGGCTATACAGGTATAGTTTAAAGATGGCCGGTACGATCAAGAAAAAGCTGCTCGATGAATTATGTTTAATTTGATTTTAATTTACCCGTTGTTATTTAATTTTTTAAAATTGGTTCGGTACTATTTTATGCATAGTGCTAAAATATGCAAACGTTACCTCATGCAGACTCTCAAATATCTATTGGAAAAGAAGATAGATACAGAAGCAAAAAATGCTGATGGTAGCAGTGCAAAAAAAAATTTTCAACAAAATGGTGGAAAAACACACGTTTTTTGGGAAAACGTCAATTGGAAGTTTGTCTTCTTCTCCCAGTGGTGGACAAGGTTTCGTGAAATCATCACAGTGGTGATGATTTTGATAACTACAATGACATTTCAAGCCGAAATAGCGCCTCCTGGTGGTGTTTGGCAAGACACTCCATTAGACAATTCACACAAAGCAGGTGAATCTATAATGGCACATTATCATCCTACACAGCTTACAAGATTTTCGTTATTGCAAACACGATAGCTTTTCTACTGTCTATTACTATGATTTTGCTTATATCTTTTGGGGTGAGAATTCGGCATTGGTTGACTTTGCCTATTATGGAATTTATTATGTTCGGAGCCCTAACTTCAACTGCAGTAGCTTATGTTATATCGGTTATAGTGGTTATGCCCGAAAAGGAAAGGACATCAATCAGTCGTTGGGTCAAGAATTCTTTCTATAAATGGTGCAGTATGATGGTAATTCTCCCTCTGATGAGCTTGGTTCATTTAATTTCCGTACGAATCATAAAGTATTGCATGGCCAAGCATCGCTCTTCGAAACATACAACTGCAAGAGAACCATGAAACTCCAAGCGGTAAGCATGATAAGCGAGCTAGACTTTGTTATTATTCACAGAAAGTTCCATTGATCAAAGAATTATTCATGTTCACTTGATTAGATGTTTTTGTTGTACATGTATTTATGTGCGTGGTGTCTTGTCTTAATTAGTTCTCAAACCCTTAGTCAAGGTTCAACTCTCCCCACTCCCATGATCCTTTTGTAATTTTTTAAAAAAGAAAAAATGAAGTACACGTGTGCTGAATCTGAGGATCTATTTAATTTCATGTGTTGATATCAAGTATATAATAACAATACACTCCACTATATGTGAATTAAGGCAACTCCCCATTATATAAATAATTATAGTCATGTGCAATTATTTAATTCTCTTGATGTACAAATATAACAATTCATCCCCTGCCTTTGACCAGACAATTAGTTTGGCATGCACTAACCGTGTAACTTATTTCACTAAGAAGGCGCCAAGGGCCGACGAAGGGGGGCAAACGAAAGGCGTCACCTACCTTGTAAGAGTTATTTTTTTCTTTTCTTTTCTTTTTCGTTTTTTTTAAGTGTGCTAGTAAGTTGACTGAAGTGATCCTCTTTCTGATACCCAGTACTTAGGATCCGACATGTCAAGTGAGCTTCAGAAAGGATGAGCAACCTTGATAAGAGAAGTTAATGAACGATTTGGGACATGATGGGAGTTTGCATGACTTGGTAGGAAAGAGATCACCACGTCAGAAAGAGGTGTTTCTACATTGAAGGTTCTAAAACCTAGATCTCCCCAGCTCTTCTGATCTAGTTGGCTCACCTTACGTTTCGATCACATAGGAGACATCGTGTCAAGAGCAATTGGAAAGACTAATCTAAATTGTCCCCAAGGCAACCACTTGTGTCTTTCTTGGATATGCTCACTCCAGGTATTAGTGCAAGGGTCAACTTTTAAGCTTTTGCTGGATGTGAAGAAACTTCAATGCTTCATTAAATTCAGTTCCTTGAAGTCTTACTTGTATAAGAATAATTAAGCAGATGATTTTTTATCCAAAGTAGGAGGCCCAAGAAGAATAAATCTCAAACTAGCAGGCACTTTAATTTTCATCAAAGGAACCCAAATCGGGCAATTGGACATCAAATTTGGAAGATGTGGGGTAGGGTTTAGAGAATTAAATTGGCATTTTCATGAAGTTGAGGACCGAAATGAATGAGGCCATGAAACGATAGGATTGCATGAAGCTACTTGTCGCCGCACACTGCTCTTCTAAAGGACCGCATAATCCTCGAACTTTATAAAGCCAAAGGAATTACATAACGGGCCATGCATTATCTTGAAAGGCCCGCATTGATTTACTGGATTTGGGCCCTAGACATCTTTGCCAGCTCAATTTTCTGGGAGTGTGAAAGGGGTGTCGTGAAAAATTTGGTTCCCAGGTAAGAGTCCTGACAGCGTGATGAATGATTCCGACAGCGGCAAATGGCTGAAAACGGGCTATTTTTAAGGTTTGAGGCAAAAAAGGGTTATCCATTCTAGAAAGAGTAGTGGCACAAACTCAAATTCGGTAAGTGAATGCAGTCAGAATGAGAAGAAGAAGGCAGTCGACCACAAGCCGACGATTAATCAACAGGGACTGAAACAAAAGTAATTCATTTTTTTCATCTCAACTCCCCCTTCAGGGGGCGAGGGCTTCCTTCTCCTTCTAGTTCACCTCCCGGATACCCGAAGCACTATTCAAAATTAGGTATGGAAGAAGAGTTAAGGCCTCTTGAGTCTACTATAGAAGAATAAGCTCCCCATCTGGTAGCGCAGGAAGTCATAGGTATGGCTTGCGAGCGTAATCTTCATCTTATAGACCCGTAAGCCCGTCGGCGCTTGAGACGCTAGAGAAGAAAGAATATTTCTAGTCCGGAACCGCCAGCCCCTCAGCGCTTGAGAGTATGCATAAACTCCAACTCCTCTCCTTTTCCTCTCTATTTCGAATAGAGTTCAGGTATAGATTTGTATCCGGTATGGAGCCACTGTCAGTCAAAGTATAGCGTGTCTACTATTCCTCGAATTGATAGCAACGAGTAAAGCAGATTGGAATACTTGTCCCAGTGGCTGTATCTGGCTAAGGGCTATCCCCAACGCCTCATCGATGTTATTAAGAGGGGATTCTATCTTGTTTTCTCCTTCTTCTGAAATTTCAAGTGCTATATAATAACGCAGCATAAAAATCGACATCTTCAAAAAACATGCACAAACACACACTGAAATGGCGCAAACGAGCAATTCCTGGCGACATCGAAGAAGAGCTATGAAGATGAAGGAAATTGAGCAATCCGACCGCTGACAATCAATCTCCATCTCCAACCACATAAAAAATTCACAAAAAGACAAGTGATTCAATTGGTTTCTGCTGCAAAAGAAGCGACTCAGCAAGCATAGGAACGGAGGTAATATTACATTCACCGCTCGATTCAATTTGGGGAAACTCTTAGATGATATAAAACAGAGATTTAATTCATATAATGAAACAAAATATCTGGATTTACTGAATTTAATCAATTCAATCATAACATATATTATCTATAATATTCTAATTGTGGCTGAAATTCTACTTAACACATAAAACAAAAACATAGAAATTTGCAGTGTTTTGTTCTATTATCCACAGAGACATACCAATAGATAATAATGTAGAAATTACTGACAATAAATAACAACGCATATGAATTGTGGAACATGACAGTGATTTTGGAATGATATTGTAAATGAAATCAAGCAGAATATATGTAGCTTGTAGTTGTTTATGTAAACATATATCTTTACTGAATTCAATGTTATTTTTATGCAGGTTGTTCGTGTGAAATATGTTTGTAATCCACAAGTGTATGGGTCGAACAAGTAATATAATGGATAATGAGTCCAGGTTATTGCTCCTACGAGGAAAGATTTAAGTACTGAGCATCCGATTCATGCTCTAGTTGAAACAGTCGAAATTTTGAGTTTATTTAAGATTAAACTAAATAAAAGTAAAACTAATAAAATTAAGCAATTAAAAAAGTGAAGGTGATTATCAAAGTTTTCTCAAGAATTTTGTGAACTTGAGACTCACAATTTCACTACCATTGATTTCCCTAGCCATCCATTCATTGACTCACCAAAAACTAATCCTTGTTAATAATCAAGTTCAACGTAATTAATTAACTACCCCTCTCAAAGCTAGTGAATCCTACTAAATTAGGCCATCTCACTATCTCTAACTGGGGGCGTTAACAACCCTCTTAAATACATTAATAACAAGAATTCATGCAAATATCCTCGAAGTTCAGTTTAGGTGACTGCACTAACCACAAGCAAATCTCTTAGTCTTGTGTAAATTAATGTTCTTTATCGTGTAATCTAATTTATGCATTCCTCTCTCGAGTCGGACAAAAACCAATATACATCCACACATCGAGCTCTACTAAGTAAAAGCAATTAAAAACAACGACAAGGAATTAACTAGAAACTAATTTAACAGGATAAATCAAAAATCATGTAACTAGGGTTCACAATAGGGCAACATTATTCGTCCCAAGAAAAGAAGTTTAGTTACTTATTGATTTGATAGAATTAAGCCCAAAAGAGTAAGAATACATAACCGGGTTTTGAGGAATAAAGATGGAGAAAAAGATTACTGCACCAATATTCTTCAATCTTGAACTTCTCTTCAAAATCTGAATCCAAACTTCAATAATAATCCAGAGAAAACTAAGTATTTTGATGTAAAAGTCAATGAATATGAATGTCCTCAATTGAGAACTAGTACAGCTTATTTATAAGAGGCTTACAAACCCTAAAAAGTGCTTAGAAATTGTAAATTAAACCTACCAAACTAAGAATTTGACATAGAAAAGGAAAATATAAAATATCTGCCAACTCGTCATTACGGCCGTAATGAAGTAAGTGAATGCAGCCGCAATGAAGTAAGTGAACACTTCCCCAGATCCTTCTTTGCACTAGCAATCAGGCATCATTGCGCCCGCAATGCTCTAAGTTGCTCTCTAAAGTTCTTTTTTTTGGACAAGCGATTGCGGCCTTTCATTGCGGCCGCAATGTTTAATTTTTAAGGCGACAATGGGTTGCAATAACCATTTCATTGCACCCACAACTAACTTTCAGCTTTCTGAATCTTGATTTGTGACAGATATCGGTCCTTCATTGCACCAACAATGCTTCCTACATTGCACTCGCAATGAACAAACTTCGAGCCTGAGATTTTTTCATCTTCTTTTTGATCCTCTATTTTTTCCTTGTTGCTTTTTGGTCCCCAAGCTCCAGAATGCTTGCGACACTAGTCCAAAACTATCCCAAACATGCAACTTCGACCCGAACTCAAACCAAAACACTTGTTTGCACTCCTTCTTGAACTATAACCTAAAAATTAACAAACCAACACCTCAATGCGCACTTTTAACTAAAAATTGAAATAGTTAAACACAAATTGGAGTATTTAATCAATACAAATTATACACCTGTCAAATACCCCAAACTTAAATGGATGTTTGTCCCCAAACAGCAAACTGAAATAAACTAAACAAATTAGCACATAAGACATAACTCAACTATACGCGTGGCACACAACTCTTTCCAATGCACAAGACCATGAGCACACAAGCCTAATAGAAAGTCTTCTGAACAATTCATGAATTGAAAATTTTCAAAACTAAGTACACTTGCTATTTCATGGCAATATCTAACAAAGTGTGTGCACAAACCGAGGCCACTTTCCATCATCTCCTAGACGCGACAGAAAATCAGTACAATGCCTTAGATTACCCCATACTCAAGTGGTCAATTAATTCCTCCCGTCTCTCATGAAATCACTCAATTCTATTCATTTTTTTCTTTTTTTTTCTCTTTCTTTTTTTTTTTTAATTTTTTTCCAAGGAATTCCTAGACAACGAGTTTTTCCAAACAATTAATCCATACTCATTTTACCCAAAAGCATCAAAACTAGCACAACACCGTTAAGAGACCAATGGTAGGCACTTTTTAAAAACACATTCTCAGTCTTAAGAGTTTTCCCCAATGCCTTAATCGAGCAACTCAACCCCTTTTCTTCTACATTCACTTACACACACTCTCAATTTTTTTTTTCACTCTCTTACTCGAAATCTCTCTTTCACAATTTTCTTATGCTTTCAAGAAGCTCAAAATTGTTCACTTTCATTAACAATTCTCACAAGTCTCGCTTAGTCTCTTTTCTTATTTTCTTTGTCTATTTTTTTTTATGACTTTTACCCCACAGGTAGTTCACGCTCAAATCCCTAAAGGCAGTCTTCTTCATCAGTAGTTCGTCCCCTACATATTTGTGATGCATAGGACCAGATTACTCAATAGTAGCTCACATTCTTTAGGACAGGCAACTTTTTTCTACGGTCCCACTCAAAGACTAAAACTAAGCTAAACGAATGGAAATGAGATTCATAGTAATGGTCAATGCTCGGTTCCAACTCTAGGACCTATACCCAATCAACCAAAGATAGGCCCCGAGAAGTTCAGACCATCAAACTCTTAATGACATCATGCTAAACCCAACACTTCCAAATTACTTCAAATAGAGACAAATTGTATAAACAAATACATGGATGTAACAATAGGCTGTCTAAGGTCAATTAGATCTTCAACAAAGTCCAAATATTCAGCCACGTTTGGGAAAATAATGAAAAATGACCCTAGTCAAAAAGTGCATCAAAATAAATTGAAATTACCTAGAAGAGCAGAAATAATAATAGGTCGAGCACCGTTCAAAATTCTAACTCCAGCGAGCAATGCCTATAACCATATTTTTTATTTTAATTAATGAGTTTTGAAGCCATATGTATGAAAGACATAATTGCAACAACACGACACAATGGTACCGGCCAGGTACTAACAAACTTAATACGAACAAACTTAGTACCAAACACAACTCAAACGAACAAAAAAATTAGTACGAATTATTAATACTTATACAATCCGGAGTTAGGTAGTTAATTCATCAGCCAGAAGTACAAAATATTATCAGGTTAACACAAAATGGGGGGGGGGGGG
>CAVNYN010254435.1:6499-21551 GCA_963692815.1 Nyctanthes arbor-tristis | reverse complement strand
AGAACGGTAAAACTCTTACAATGACAAAAAACAAAGAAGCAAAAACACTATCTGTGAATGACGGAACATGTTTGAAGTTTTGAATCGAGAATAAAAGGGTTGCAATTGGTTGTGAAATTTCAAAAAAAATATAAAATAAAATAAAAAATAAAAAAGGAAAAAAATAGCATATTCGCTCAGCATTAAAATGCAAAAAAAAAAAAAAAAGAAAAAGAAAAAAATGGAGATTCAGCCACCGGAAACATTTCGGCGACAACAATAGTCGAATTTCAACTGTCTCGATGTCTTCTTTGGACCACAATTTTATTCAACAGGTCATAGGCTCACAACCATTATTCAAGACCACCATGGCACCATCTCCACCACTTCAATCGCTCCCATCACTACAATCATAAAATCAATTGCTACAAGTCACAATCAACCACAACAGCCCCACACATGTATTCACCGTTGGCCACGAAACCAAACTTAACCCAATTCGTTACTAAGCACAGCAATGGCGGCAGATCAATTGTGGAAAATATGGGCTTGCAGGGTTTGTGGTTGTTGGGAATAGGTTGTGTCAACAACTGGCGATTTCCAGCTCTTCCGATCTATAATTTCTCTTGGCCTTGTTCCCAATGAGACTTCACACCATACCCTTTCTTTTATGCCGGAATTTGAAAATAAAAAATCCATCATCAAAGACTCTGCAATGTTTACCCTTTTTTACTATAGGTGAATTCGAAAGTCAAGAATCTGAATATTGTACTTTGCTTTTCGATTTGTACCGATTTTGTGTTAGATTCTTTGACGATGTAGCAGTGGGAAGGGCGGCATGTTAGGTGGTTGGAGCGGTGGGAGGTGGGCGGATTATGGAGGTGGGAGCAGTGACTGGTGGCAGTGGTGGGACGTGGCAGGTGGTGTGGCGCGACGGGTGCGGGAGTTGTGGTGTTTGAGATAGGGTTAATATATATATATATAGTTATTTACACCACCACACCCAGCTGCGGCAGCTGGTGGGAGTGGCGCGGCGACGGTCGGGGGATGGAGGGGGTTGTAGTGTTTTACATCCATCGTTATATATGTGTATATACACCTATATATATAATCTATGGTATAAAGAAATAAAGGAATATTATATTAAAACAAATTACAATGATTTATTAAAAATAATAAAATAATAAAATAAAATAAAATGATTTTTAAAATAAAATAAGTAATGGCATAAAAGTAATGCAATAGGGTATAATTAAAAATAGTTTGATGTCATGGTATAAAAATGATATGAGCAAAAAAAGAGGTGTAGAATCTTTAATTTCCTCTATTATATATCCCACTAAGGAATTGAAGGTATTCTTGGGTTAGTCTTGAGGGTAAAACAGTACGGTCTTTATCTTGGCTTGGTGTCACGCCCCGCATGTGACACGTCGGGCGAGGCTGTACACAGGCGAGGCTGAGAAGCACGAGGGGTGCACGGGAGGGTCGAAAGGGAGCCGCACAGGTATGACCGAAGAGGGCACTGGCGTAGAAGACTCGCACGAGAGACGAGGTGCGTGCATGGCCGAAAGGGTCGGCCGAGAGAACGGCAGTAAGCAGATATGACCGAGGTGCACAGGAGGTGCCGGACGGCATGGTGGAAGGCACGCCGGCATGGCCAAGCAAAGACCGGAAGCACCGGTGCCGCACAGCAGGCAATGTGCGGGCAAGACCGTGCGGGACGGTCGCGAGGACGGCAAACCTGGAAGGACGCAAAAGGATCCGAAAGGTTAAAGGACGTGCTAGCGGGAGTGCGTTCTGGAAGGATCTGGGGTGGCGCGTTGCGGGAAGCCTCTAGAATCATGCGAGACGCATGTCGAGGAGTCGGGATTCTAGAAGGTTCTGGGGCTGGCCAAAACACCCAGAACGGTGAGGAACGTTCTTGGAGGACAGAAGACCAGAACGTTACGGAACGTTCTGGAACGAGGTAGAACGGTCCAGAACGTGGCAGAACGTTCTGGGACACTAGGGAAGCCGGCAGGCAAGACCAGGTGGTTCTAGTAGGGTCTTGAACGTTCTGGTCGTGTGTGGATATTTGTATATAGTTGTAGAATAGTGTAGAGAGTTTTAGAGGACGATCCAGGCCGTTGGATCGAAACGATCTCAGCCGTCCGTTTGAGGAGGTTGAGGCTATAAATAGGGTAGGGGGCTTCATTTGTGGAGGAGCCTTGGGGGCTTGAGTGTGAGGTAAAGTGTATAGTCCACCAACCGTTGTAACGTCGTTATCCAACTCTTCCGATCTATAGAACGGTTAGCGTTCCAAGCTAACGTCGAGTGTTTTATTCTTGCCAAGTGTGAGTTCGGTTGCCGAGTACGGTGTGCTAGCACCGGTTGAGTGAGTAAAAGTCGACTTAGTGTTGTACCGCGAGGGTTGAACGAGGGACGACGCTAAGGCCGCGCGCTATATATCGTTGGAGACAATAGATGCGTGACATCGGGCTACCCAAGTCTTCATGACAGAATAGGTCTGATAGATCACTTGGATCCATCTAAAAAGCGAGAAATATTCAGGAAGATTTAGAAAATCTAAAGACAAACACAGACATGTTATTGCTTACCAACACAAGACTCTCATCTTATCATATACATATAGTTAGCAGACCCGGCTCGGACATTGACCCGGCCTAGGACCTAGGTCATTAGTTCACTGGTTCAACCGGTGACTCAGCGGTCAAATCAGCGGGCCAATTTCTATCAACATGTTGAATTATTTTTAACAAATATAATATGAATAATTGCCATTTAGTGTCAATTCTACTATAATTTTGTAATTAAATATCGTTACACAAGTGTAAATGAAACCAATAAATATTATTTACTAATAAAAACATTGTCATATGAAAAGTGGCTGTTAGATGAAAAATAGAGGTTAAAAGACGCCAATTAACCATAGAATTCTAAATTTCTTTGATGTGCAACAACCCGGGTGGTTCTTGGGTTCTTGGATTACCAGTTTTGAGTGAAAACTGACGGGTCAACTGGCTCATTTGTAGTTTGGTTGCATAGTGTTAAAAAATTCTCAACCAGACCAGTCATGTTGAGATCGGAAGAGCGTCGTGTAGTCCGGTTCGACCATCCGGTCTGATTCGGTTTTAATAACTATGATCATATACGCTTCAACTACAACTCAAGATAAAGGTGATATGAATTCTACATCATCACATCCTGTTGATTCTCACGGCAAAATCAATTGTGAAAGCCACTAGATTTAGGTAATCAATATATTAGTTTTATAATATATTAGTTTTATAAATCTTAAAGAATTAAGAGGCAAAGAGGAAGAAACTAACCAAGATATTAGAGCTTCGCAAGAGAATGGATATGCGTTTTTTTTCTTTCTCCAGTAGGGGAGATTTCACCACCCAGATGTTGTGACTGATTGAACAATTTCTTTTGAAAATTTAGGGCAGAGAAGTGAAGTAAGGAAGAAATGAAAAATCTGCAAAGAGGAATGCAGAAATAAGCCCGCTGCTTATCGCGATTTGAATTCTGCAGGAAAGGGCGGTTGCTTTTTCTGTTATAGTAATCTGCACAAAAGGTCCCTTATCTTTAGATCCTCTTGTTCAATTAGTCCCCTACCTCCATCCTAACCTTCATTCATGATTTCTTTTATTTTATCCGTACAAATTATTTTTTGTTTTAAACTGATCATGGTTAGTAAAGCTTTTCTTCCGCACAGTCGCATACACACTTTATTAAAATTAAAAAAATGCAAATAAGGCTCCAAAATAACTAAATGGAATGATCAATAATGAGACAACAATGGATTGGTCAAGACTTAGCGGAACAAAACTGGAAAAATTATAAGTGAATTTTTATGATAACCATCTCTTTTTCACTTGACACATGAACCGTGGAAATGAGGATTGGATTAGTGAACTACCTGATTGTGTCCTGGGCGACAAAATGTCACGGTTAAGCATGAAAGATGAAGTAAAAACCAGCGTGCTCGGAAGGCACATTTACGCACATAGGATACACATAGACATTGATTTCATTAACATGTTCATGTGGAATAGAGAAGCCTCTATATAGAGCGGGAAGAGTTCAAAAGGTAGGGGAAGAAACTTTGTAAAAGAGGTGATCAAATGAACAAGTAACTGGAGACCGTAACTCTGCATTTAACTGGAGAACAAGTATATAATTAAACTAGCACGTGGCTTAACTCTGTATTTCTTTATTTACGTATGTATGACTGATCTCCAAATTGCTTCTATATATTTGTAGTCATATTTCATCTATCAAGGTCAAGGAGTTCTCACAAAGCATTGTGGTACTGAAAAACCTTAAGCAGCTGAGCCTTTCCATATTTTGTCACAAGAGTTCTCTACATTTTCGAGTTTTGTTTCTTCTGAAGGCATCTCCACATGTGCAAAAGTTTGTCGTAATGGTAAGTAGCCGCAATATTTCTTGATTAAAAATCTTTTTTATGATCAATCATGAAATTATATTGATATTTTTACTTCTCTCTTCTCAAATTCACGTCCAACTTATACAAAAAGTAATTAATAATGTATTTTCTTGAATTATTAACTTCTCAAATTCACTCTCTTCTCAGATTATGTATTTTTTTATTAGTTCATATTTGCGTTATTGTTTTTCTATTAGTTCATATTTTCCATTGAGAATGCCTGGAACAATATAAAATTTTAAATAAGTTAAATGCCATGTTAGCCTACCCCCAAAATTCAACAAATTTCACTAAAAAATCTATCGAGATTTACTAAAATCCATTGAATAGAATTCCACGATAATCAGAATGATTCGGTGGAATTTTGTTAAAATCTGTAAAATCTATGAGAATTCATAAGTCTAAAAAAAAAAAAAAAATTCCGCCAAATTCTACATTAGGGCAACCCCTAAGTGTTCATCTCATATTGGGGAATTGATTTATGTTGCAATTGAATCCGGAGTTAAAAAGATTGTACTTCTCTTTTCACCATCTTGGAACTTGATTGATACATTGTTACGACGTCATCAGCTTCTCAGTATTGTTTTCCGCATTCGCTTTTCTAGGTGCAAACAAGAACGTCAATTTTGCAACACTTGCATTTGCACTCATGCGTTTTATAGGTGCCAGCCAAGTGGATTTACATGCTTGAAAGTTCTTCAATTCGAGTGTGTTTTTGGCAGAAGATTTTGTAACAAATCTCTTATTCAGTTGCCCACAACTCGAAGATGATGATGATGATGATGATAAATTTTTGTAAGGATAACAATAACAACAACAACAACAACAATAATAATAATAATAATAATAATAAGAGGAAATTAAACGTTGTACCCCTTTTTATTAGCTTCATCATTGTACACTATAATATCAAACTATTTACAATCATACCTCATCGCATTGTTTTTTCATATACAGTTTTCATTTTTTAATTAATTATTTTATTTTAATAAATCATTTTACTTTATTTTATAATTTATATCCAATTTATTTATGTAGTAATTGTAACAGACTTTTAACTTTTAAATCCGGATTGCAAAATCCGTTTGTGTAACAGAAATTGTATTTGAAATTTATAAGATAATTAATTACTTTTCCCATGATGATTTAGATGGTAACAATTTCACCTCTTTCTTGACTCTCATATGATTGATTCATGCCTGATTAATCGATTTTTTCATCATTACTCTTGAAGTTCATTCTGTCATCATACAGTTGATTTTGAATTGGCCCTTAAGCGCAGTCGTATCATGTTCATGATGTCTTGGAATGTGATTGCTGTCTTTTGCCACATTATGTTCATCTTGTGAAACATTTTGCCTCTTCTTTTAATGCCTCCAGTTTCTTTAAAATCACAGTTTTTGCTCCTACAGTCCTACTTTTAACAGATCTATTTTTTCAAAATCACAATAAAGCTGATAACAACCTAGACACCTACACCTAGTAACACTTCCTGTTTTGTTGTTAGCAATTGGTAACAATATTTTGCGTTTACTATTAACAAGTCTATTTTTCCCCCCTTTTAAAATTTTTCCCTTTTTGTTAAGTTTATTAGTTCTTTAAAATCACACTAGTGTGGTAACAATCTAGGCATTTGTACGATTCTTAATTCTTTAGTTAACATTGGTAACATGTTTTGCTTCTTTTTTTTTACCAGCCTTCATCAATTTTCCCTATCACAATATACTAGTAACAGTCTAGTACTCTAGTCATTTGATAACATTTAGTAGATAAAGCCCCATGAAAAGACATCAGCTTCTTCTTGTTTCAAGTTAACAGCTTTTTATATTGTATGTATTTTCCCGGCCCCTTAAAGATAAGGTTTTTATGCTGTCCCAATGAGCAATTCACCAGTAGCAAATACCCTGTCGTGGTGTAATCTATGGATTGATTTTCCGATGTCCAGTGACTGTTTTATAGCAACACCACTCCTATGCGTCCCATTAGATTTTTTTGGACAAGACTTCAATTCAATTCAACGTTTTATGTTGGTTTGTTGAATGGCGTGAGATTCCAGATGGGGGTTTGGATTTTTGGTTCATGAATTATATGACTATTTCATTTGCATACTATATGATTTATTTAAGTGGGTTTGAATTGTGGGGAGATGATCTTAGGGATAATGTCGATATATGCCATTTTTACTCTTGCATGATTGTAGTTGAATCCATATTGTAATCGAAAATCAAATTAATTCTTAGCTCATTTTATACGAAGATGTTACCCACAATCTGATTTTGATTAGTTTTTTTCTTTGAAAGTAAAAACTTAATCATTCATCATCATGGAGTTGGTTACATCACGCGAGAGGGCGTTAACAAGCCAAGATGGAGTCTCCCCAAAAACGTTAGAGCTAACACTAGTAATAGCTCGCCTAGCTAAAGTATGGGCAACACAATTAGCGTCCCTCCTAACAAACTTTACCACGAACATATGTCGTTGTTGAATAAGCTCCTTGCAATCTTGTAGAATCATTCCAAACTCCGAAGAATCCTCGTCCTTTGAGTACAAAGCATCTACCACTCCCTTTGCATCCATCTCAAAAATAACAATGTTGAATCCCAAGCTTCTTACCCACATCACGGCAGTGCGCAATGCTAGCACTTCGGCCTCCCTTGCTGTCGCAGCTCCAAGTAGCAATTCCATTCTACATTCAATAAGTTCACCCATGTCGCCTCTAATAATTATTCTAGCATCAGCCCTTCTATTGCCATTGGTCCAAGCAGCATCCACATTGCATTTAACATACCGTAATGGCGGTTTAGTCCATGTCATTGGCATTCCTTCCGACTGCACCACTGGCGAAACTTGTTTCTGTGCCTCTACGCATTCAAACAACGATGATAAGCCGGCATGAACCGCATGTCGTGGTCCTTGAGCTTGCCCCTTCCATAATTTAGCATTTCTTTCTCTCCAAATACTCCAACGGATCGCGCAAGAACGATTAATATAATAAGAGTCTCGAACTAAAACTTTGTTGAAAAACCAATCCTTCATCGATGTGTATTGTTCCAAATACCCATCCAAATTAGCTTCCCTCCAACAGTTCCTAGCATATAGGCATGTCAGAAGTGCATGAGCATTTGTCTCAACCTCTCAATCACACATGACACATATAGGCAACATAAGCAACCCTCTTTTATTCAGATTTTCTCTAGTTGTTAGACAATCTTGGCATAATCTCCAAACAAACATTTGCACTTTAGGGGGAATCTTGAGCCTCCAAATCGCCCCCATTGTCCAGGTACCTGGCTGCCACCCCCTTCCCCGATCAAATCCTTAGCAATTCTATATCCAGATTGCACAAGATAAGTCTCATGCTTGCTCTAGTGCCACACCCCATTGATCTAGTCTTTCCGTAGAGCTCAAAGGAATGCTCTTAATATCTCCCGCATCTCTCTCAGAAAACAGTCCATCAATAAGTTCCACATTCCATTCTCCATCCTGATCAATAAGTTCACTAACTTTCATATTCTCCAACCCCGGATATTCTAATGTCTCCAATTTGAAAGTGGGCTCTCGTCGTATCCATTGGTCCTTCCACACACTAATACTTGTGCCATCCCCAACCCTCCGTCGACAACCTTTGTCCAAAACTACACGAGAAGACCAAATGCTCCTTCAAGTAAAACTGGGGTTATATCCCAATTGAGCGTTTAGAAATTCCCCCCAGGGAAGTATCTGGCTTTGAGAACACGAGCAACAAGAGCATTGGGCTTGGATAAAATATTACGTCCCTGCTTCACAAGCATAGCTAGATTAAAGGCTGTCAAATCACGAAATCCCATACCTCCATCGTCCTTACGGACACAAAACCTACTCCACTGAAACTAATTAATTCCTCTTTAGCCATTCGACTTCAAACTGGAAGAAGAAAGGTCGACATGTAATAAGTAGGAATAGCATGAGCAATCCTATTAACCAAAATCATACTTCCTGCCTTAGGGAGCATCTTACCCGTCCATCCATTCAATTTTTTCCACAACCTCTCCTTTAGAAAACTAAACACCTGTTTCTTCTTTCTTCCAATCATAGAGGGCAATCCAAGATATCTCGCAGTATCCAATGGAGTTGACATATTAAGTATAGTAGAAATAGTAGATCTTACCTCATTAGAGAAATTAGAGCTGAAAAAGATACTGCAAAATTCACCGCTTGGCCTGATGTTTCTTCGTACTTTATAAGTACTTCCTTCAATGCATTGGCTTCCTTTCTATTGGTCCGGAAAAAGAGAAAGCTATTTTCTACAAAAAATGGATGAGATATGCTAGGAGCATTCCTCGTAATTCTGCACCCATGAATAAGTCCCCTATTTTCGGCCTTATGAATAGCTGCTGAAAGACCCTCCGCACAAATGATGAACAAATAAGGAGAAAGCGGGTCACCTTGTCTCAATCCTCTAGCTGGCATTATAGGTCCAACCTACTTTCCATTCACCTTCACCGAATAACGAACGGTGGTCACACACAACATAAAAAGATCAATCCATTCCTTAGCGAATCCCAATTTCTCCATTATCAGCTCCAGATACTTCCAATTGACTCGGTCATAAGTCTTGCTGATATCAATTTTAAGTGCTACATCTCTTTTCTTCTCTCTTTTTATGTTTCATACAGTGAATAAGCTCAAAAGAAACAAGGACATTATCCGTGATACTCCTCCCTGGCACAAAAGTAGATTGAAATTCAAATATCAGACGAGGCAAGACAATTTTCAAACGGTTAGCCAACACCTTAGCAATAATTTTGTAAAGAACATTGCACAAGGAAATTGGCCTGAAATCCTTCATTGTGGCCGGATGCTCGCACTTAGGAATCAACGCGATACATGTGTCATTCAAAAAATCGGGAAATTGTTTTCTCTCCATCCAAGACATACAATTCTGAATGATCTTCTCTCCAATGATTGGCCATGCCTTTTGGAAGAATGCTACATTAAGTCCATCAGGTCTGGGTGACTTGTCTAGGTGTATATGATCGATAGCTTGCTTGAACTCCTCTACAGTAAAAGGAACAAGAAGCTTCTCATTATCACTTTCACCAACCCTTCGCTCGACACAGTCAATAACCGGCCTTGACTCCACTTCGTTTGCCTCAAAGCGTTGCTCAAAATATGCTTGGGCAACCGACGCTATGCTGCCCCAATCTTCATGCCAATCACCACAATCATCTTGGATTTTACTAATCGTGTTGCGCCGTTTCCTGTTGGATGCCGAAAAAAAATTTAGTGTTCAAATCTCCATTTTGAAGCGAAAATTTCTTTGCCCGTTGCTTCCAATAGGTCTCTTCTTGGATCAATAATGAACACAATTCAGCCTTCTTGATAGCAAAACCAGTAGCATAAGCCGAATCCTCTCTTTCCCGCAATTTCTCAATTTCAATTTTCAGCTCCTCTATTCTTTTCTTAAACTACTGCCCAGCTGCCTTACCCCACTGCCCGAGTTTGTGTAAACAGCCCTCCAACTTTGGAATAAGAGGGCCATGCATGTGACTCAACGAGTTGGAAAGAAACTCCTCAAACCCCGGCTCGTGCAACCATCTATTCTAGAAACGGGGCTGGCTTCTCAAAGGTGGCTGACAGATGCAATTTGTGTCTAACAACAATGGAGAGTGGTCCGAAACAGGGGCTGAAAGATTGTACAACGTTGCCCTATCAAACTTCTGTAGCCAACCACTAGACACCACTACTCGATCCAATTGTTCTCTAACCCAATTAGGCGTGCCTCTCCCATTTTCCCAAGTGAATCGATAGCCATTCAAAGGAACATCATGCAGTGAACAGTCTGAAAGTGCTTCTCTAAATGCTCAAATCAAGTAGTCCGGGTGATGATTGTTATCCTTTTTATCCTCCTGACTCAGCAGCTCATTGAAGTCTCCTATCACACACTACGGTAATTGATACATTGATTTTAATCGTCTCATTAGAGCCCAAGATTCAGTGTCTATTGCTTTCGTAAGTCTCCACCGTCCATTCTCATTATTGTCAATAATCAAATCAATATGGTGGTTTGAATAACCAACAATCAAGCAAAAATTATTATGTTTCCACAACAACGCCAAACCCCCTCCCCTTCCCTGCCGATCAACAGAAAACACACGACATAGTGTAAAGTTGTTCTTATTTCCACAATTTTAGTTGCGCAAACAAGAGTTTCAGAAAGAAAAATTACATCCGGCAAATGAGACATAACAAGCTCGCGTAACACTAAGACTGCACGGGGGTTACCAAGTCCCCGGCAGTTCCCACTTAAACATTTCTTGATTACCGGTAGACCTAGTTCATAGGTCCTGCCGATAACATGTTTTTTGGGCTAACATCCATACTGCTATTAAGGCCATCTAACTGCATTAATTCATTTTGGGCCGAGCGACGTCTTCTCTTTCTTTCTTCCAGTAGTTCAATCCCATCTTCATTCTCTGGGCCCAATGTGTAAATTGCTCAGAGTTTTCAGCAGCAAGTTTATTCTCCAAATTAGTCTCAACAGCCTTCTTGCCTAACTTATTTCTTTCCTTATTCTCCTCCCTCACGCCCCCATGCAGAAAAGGAATAATTGGCAATCCTCCCCCTAAATCAGTCTCCATGTTTGTCTTCCCTTTTTTATCCTCCAATCTTACATCCTCATCGACTTCCTTCAACCATTGGCTGCCACCAAGATCGGAATTTCTCCTCAACGGAGCTCGAAGCCAAAAGCCCCACCCACGAGTAACCTCGGCCTCTGACTTGTTGAACAAAACCTCACAAAACTGATCCGAGTGACCCAACCGTCCACAGATGAAACAGAAATTTGGCATGCGCTCGTACTTGAAGTTCACAATGTACCAGTCCCCTCCAGTTAATATTCTTATTATTATTTTAGTTTTTGTTATTTTTTACAAGACGGGGTATCTTTGCAATATATGCGATGGAGTATTGCAATTTGTTTATATAGTGGGTTAAAAATCATTGTCATGACTAATAACATGGACATGGCTTTTGTGTAAAGAAACAGTAATAATAATCATGGGGCCAAAATGAGGTATTTGTGCAAGACACATAAAAAAAAGACATTTTAATTTTAATTTTAATTTTTTTTTGAAACATTTTAATTTTAATGTTTATTTATTTAGTTATTACCTAGATTATATATATATATATATATGTATATATCATATATATCTACGCCTATAAAACCCTAGCGGCCACCATAATCTGCCACCACACTCAAACCCGCCGCCCTTCTCCGCAGCCGCCTCCCTACTGCAGCCGCCGCCATAACCCTCCACTGCCCCACCCTTCACAACCATAACCCGTCGCCATCATCGTAGCTCTCCACCTCCATCATCGTAGCTCTCCACCTCCATAACCTGCTACGACCCATAACTCTCCACCACTCTATGTTCTAACCCCTCCACCGCCATATTCCCTCCATTACCACAACCCGGTGAATTAAAGAGGAGAACGTTGACTGTGAATCGGAAGGGGGCGCTGCGTTACTGCTGTGAACAGCAGCAGTCACCGTTGCTGTTGCAGTCGCAGCAGCGACTGCTGCTATTTATAGCAGTCAGCAGCAACAGCAGACGCTATTCTGGCGCTGTTTTAGTACAGAAACGTTGTTTGTAGCAATGTGGCCAGTATTGTATTATGTTACCCTACATTCTCAAGCTGTTACTGCTTTGTTCCAGGGGGACAATTGTGTTTTCCATTTTTAAAATTTTTTTTTATTTTATTAAAATTTTAGTTACCAGGGAACCAACCTCCATATGTTATCTCCCCTTCCCACGCTCAGGTGTACTTATTGGAACTGCTGGTTCTTGGAGTTTCCCCTTCTCTGGACGTGCTGCTGCACCTGGGTCTTGTAAATTGTCCTTTGGTTTTTGGTCTTGTTTTTGGCTTTTGGATTGTAATTTCCTTAGTCCTGTTGACTGTTGGAAGGTGGATAAGGGTTGATGCCGCCTTTTTCTATCACCTTGTTTTGTTTTGCCCCATTTTTATCTATGAAATTCTGTGATTCCCATTATATATATATATATATATGTTACCACTTTCCACTCTCCGATTTGTTATCATTTTCCGGCACGTGGCACTTCTTTTTCCCTGTTTTCCTGTTGATTTTCTTTGGCTGTTTGTTATCATTTTCATTAATGTTTTGGTGATTTTATTATTACTTTCTCGTTTGATGGTTGTTTTTTAGTTTTCACTTCTTCATTCGAATGACTTTTCTTCTTTTTTTTTTTTTTTTCCTTTTTCCTGTTTTTTTTTACTTGTTACCATGCACCGGTGGATTGTTACCACAATAATCTTCTTTTTTCCCCTTTGTAACCATTACTTTTTTCGTTTTTTTGGGCAGTTGCTGCCATGTTTTTTACTATGTTTTTTTCCCTAGTGCTTTGCCGTGATTTTTCTCAATTTGTAACGTGTTGGTGAGAATTGTTATCATGTATTAAAGCATCGGCGACGGTGGTGGAGGATGCTCTTGTTACCAATTGCGGTGGTGGTTCTGGTTTGCGACCATCATAAGTATTAACGATTAGTTTGATTTAATTACATGATGGCAACGGGGTGGCAAAATGAATTATTAATTAAAATGAATTTAATAGTAATAATAATAATTAAAATGAATTTAATAGTGGTAATAATAATGATATTAATAATTGAATTTTGTAAAAATTGGTTTGGGGTACTTTTACAATTGAAAAGGATATTTTTACAAATAGTTTTAAAAACAAAGTATTTTTCAAACTCCATCAACAAAAGGGGTTTTTATCAAAAGAACCCTAATCTAGGTAATAACTAAATAAATAAACATTAAAATTAAAATGTTTCAAAAAAAATTAAAATTAAAATAATAAAATAACTATTTTATTAGTATCAAAAATCATTAAAAAATGGGGGTATATTTACAATTCAATGGAGTATAATTACAAATACTTTCAATAAAAAGTGTAAAATTAAGTGTCGTACTCAAAAAGAGGTGAAATGTCTAATTTCCTCAAGAAAAAATGGGACAAGCGGATCATAGTTTCGGTCGCAAAACGAGAAAGTGGCGCATGTGCGCATCCCGTTTTCTGTTTTTCAGTTTTTCGGCGTATTTTTTTCGAATCCGGATCCTTCGGGCGGCAAATTCCCGAATCCCCCCTAATAAATTCCCGAATCCCAATCATTCAAGTCTTCATCCTACTTCGAAGGAGAAGTTCTCCCCTTTCAAATTTCAATCCTATGCGACCAAGACCTGAATTCTGCTTTTCAAAAAAAAAAAGACCTGAATTCTGAGAAGGCCAATGGATGTATTTCTGCTATTTCTCTTTCAAATTGCAAAATATCCGCCCTTCTAAAGTTTCCTGTGATACAATTTGCTGTTAATTATTTCTCTCCCATCACGTCCGTTTGTGAGGAGCATGACCTTTTACTGAATTATTATTTACTTGAATGATTGGTGGGAATTTTAAGCTAGTTTCTCAATTACATTATTTTAAAAAGAATACATGTATGTATGAGATAAAAAAAATTATAGTTGTTTTTTACATCTCCACAGTAAATCATTTGTTTATGGCTTGGCAGAATAAACACAAAAACGAGGATTACATTAGTGAACTACCAGACTGTGTCCTGGGCAACATAGTGTCAAGGTTAAGCCTGAAAGATGAGGCGAAAACCAGCGTGCTTTCACGTAGATGGAGACACATTTACTCACATAGGATGCACATTTGCGTTGATTTCCTTAACATGTTCAATAAAATGGAGCAAAAGGTACTCTATAAAGAGCAGAATGAGTTCAAAAAGCGGAGGAAGGAACTTTGTGAAAGAACTGATCACATGATGCGACTATTCCGTTGGAAAAATATAACTTCTTTGACAGTGGCCTTGTTTATGGATGCAGAGTGTTCGTCTCATATTGATGAATGGATTGGTATTGCAGTTGAATCTGGAGTTAAAAAGATTGAACTTCTTTTTGCGCCATGTTGGAACTTTATTGATACTGATAAAATAGAAGAAGTTTCTCAGTACTCTTTCCCAAGATCGCTTTTCTTGGAGCAAAGAACATCTATGTTGCAACACTTGCATTTGTATTCATGTGTTTTAAAGGCGCCAGGTGGATTTCATGGATTTACATGTTTGAAAGTTCTTCAATTAGAACATGTGTTTTTGGCTGAAGATTTTGCAAATCTGTTGTTCATTTGCCCACAACTCGAAAATCTAATGTTGAAGAGCTGTAATTTGGAGTTGAGTTATCTAAAAATTACAGGTCCATCATCTCTTCATTTGGTGCATCTGAAAGTGCTTAATTGCAGGAGGTTGACTGTGATTGAAATATTTGCTATGAATCTCATCACATTTGAGTACTTAGGGGACTCTAAAAGGATCTTGCTAAAAGCTCCTAAACTTGATAGAATGTTCTCCTGGCCACGCGGGCTCACCATGCTTCCTACTCTTCCTCTTCTGGAGACCTTAACTCTGAATTTAACTGAAGGGCAGGTAAGTATGAAAATAGCATACGACTAAACTATGTGTGCCTTTACTTATGACTGACCTCTAAATTGCATTCGTGTATTTGTTTCATATCTATCTAGGTCATGAAATTTCCAGAAAGCATTGGTGTATTGAAAA
>CAVNYN010254433.1:0-48880 GCA_963692815.1 Nyctanthes arbor-tristis | reverse complement strand
CCCCCCCCCCCCCCCCCCCCCCCCCCCCCCCCCCCCCCCCCCCCCCCCCCCCCCCCGCCGCCCGGGGGCGTACTATAAAAATCTCCTCCACTCATTCCCGCTCCTTCCATTTCTATTTTGAAATAGAACAGGCTAACATAGGCGCATTTTACTTAGTTGGTCCTTTGCTTTTGATTAAACATTCGGTACCTTGACATAGGTCAAGTGGATATGTAGTCTAAGTATAACATATTAGTAGAGAACCAGAGTTACATGTAATACCTTTATCTTCAGATGTTTTGTCCCCAAGACAGCCTCCCCTACGTAATATGACTAGAATGAAAAGCAAAAGGCATGTTGCTCCAGATATTATCGCAGCCACCTCAGCTGATTTAATTTTCCTGTGATGGACTGGAGGTTTAAAATCTGCAAGGAAAATGGATGTTGAAGATCATTCATAGAGGAAAAAGTAAACCAACTCATGCAAGTTAGTGCACAGAATTACTCCCTCCGTCCCGATTATATAGGCTTCTTGTTTTCCTTTTTCGGATGTCCCAAATATATATAGACTAGCTTCTTATTCGAGTCATCATTATTTATTCTTCTCCGAAAATAGTCTTATTTAAAATGTCTAGTAATAACTATTATCCTCATTAATAAATTTAGCTGAAAATTTTACTTAACTTTTCTTAATCTTTGTGAAAAAGTACAGAATATTTTTCTTCTAATACATCTAATTGAAGCGTTAGATGTATTAGAAAAGTAGGAATGGTTCTTTTGAAAAAGTAGGAATGAAGCCAAACATGGTCAAGAAACAATGAACTTCCAGTGCATTACTAAGAAATGTATGGTCTTTATCTCTAATCTTTGTTGGAACAAGAACCTGAAGATAGGCAATTTGGAAAGGGGATAAGCACCTTTTAAAGCTCTGGGGCAGAATTGATGTGAAGATGAATTATTGTACCCCCGATCTCTATTTTGGTACTCCCCCAAACAGCATTACCCTTATTGTCTCTGCCCACCCCTTGCAAAATAAAGTTCTACATGGTGGTGTTATGGGGAACCACCATAGCCACATTCTTTGGAAATTTTCCGATCATTCGGATCCTTGTTCTTGTTGGCATGCTATTCTCAAGGCCATTGGAAAAGGTATTGATTTTAGTTTGCATAACCATCTCAACACCCCACTGGTAATCACATATCCATTCATTGCTATGCAATGTCTTCAGAAAAGCTATCTTTGGTCATCAGAAATTATTCAACTCTGCTCAGTTATTAAAGAAAGGCTACCTAATCGGATGGTTTCTGTTTGCACTTTAAGTCGGCACCTTGCATGCACTTCACAATTACTTTTTGATGAAGAAAGACTTCTATATGATCATATTGACCGGTAATGCCTTGGATATTGATCATATTCATCAGGCTAATCCTCCATTACATGAACCTGGATAAGGGGCTCAACTCACTACCATTGCTATTCATCAGTCTTTGTTTCTTTGCTTAATTTTATGTCACTGGTTGTTTGGCTCTTGGGAGGTCTTGGTCTAGTCTCCCTCCCATGTACTTATTTTCCCTCCTTTGAGTAAACTCTACTCCTTTAAAATAAAAAAATGTATAACACATATGTATAGAAGAGTACAATATTACTATTCTAATTTATGCGGTATGGTAAAGATGACTTACTAGGAGCTACTGATATAGCTGATATAAGAGGGCCATAGGTTCCTCTCTCTGGGATTCCCGTGGTACCTCTTCCTGCCCAGTAAAGATGGATCTTCAGTGTGTGGCTGGTAACAGCTGCAGTGAACGTCTTTATGATCGGCTTCCCAGGGCCACCAGCCTCAGCCGCAATATTAAAATCCTTTAGCGCTAATTTCCCCTATATACATTGTATAATGTAAACTTGGTGGATTCTACATGAGTGTACTAAACAGAAGAATCTGTCTTCTTCATACTCATATAGAAGTACTTGCCTGTAAATATACATCAAATATACGTTTGCCAAGGCTGTAGAATGAACTATCATTTGTGAAAACAATTTCTGCAAAGTGGAGTTTCACAGTGTAGTTTCCATTCAGGAGACAGAGTCCATAGTAAGTGAGAGAAAGTGGAGATACACGTGCAGTTCTGTACAGTTCTGATTCTGGGGAAGTGACATTATAAAGGGCGGAAATATTGGTATTAATGTAGTTATCCGCATCGATATCATTGTCCATAAAGTTCCCGGTGCTACTAAACGCCCAGTTCTGTTTCGAGTAAAACATGGAAGCACCTCTGGCTTCAAGATCAGCCTCATACTTGGTGCCATCATTGAGGATTACATCGTTGCCGCCGCAATTGATATGCAAAGTGTAATACTCTGTTGGATTTGACAAGTCAAATGATATCAAGCATATATGAACTAGTTATTATAAGAAAAGGGGAGGCACTTAGATTTTTAATTATTCGTGTAGAAAAAACAAAATTTAAATAAAATAAAAAGGCCTTCTAGCTATAGAATTACATTTTCCAAGTGTAACTTACAAATTCGATATATACATCCAAATTCTTTATCTATCAAGGGTAATATTAGTCTGTCTTTGTTTACTGACTTTGACAATTTGATTGTATGGATCGAGATCTTTTATGTAAAATAACAGAATATTACATATTAAGACAGCATTATCGCATTCATGTTTAATATTGTAATCAAATAGAGAGAAAAAAAAATTGAAAAAAAATAAAGATACACTCACGCTGTCTTTTTGGTTGGGAACATGGAAAATCTTGCTTCAGGCAAGAGTGAACTCTACACAAAAGAGAAGGTAGAAAGTAAAAACATTGCTTAGCAACAACTAGAACACCAAAGATTAGATAGACAGTCCTTAAGTACAATAATCATCCCCCATATTCTCAAACAGAAAAAAGATAATTTCTTACAACTTATCAGCTGTAGATGCGTAGCTCTCTATCAAGTTTCTGAACCAAGAAGTGCAAAATTCAGATGTCGAAATGTGAAGTATAAAGTAGCTTACTTGAAATTGTTGAACAAAGTACTTACACGCTCCCACTGGGGCATTCATTTCGCGAAGATCTCTCTTCCCATGTAAAGTTGTTATATGAAATATCTCTACATGCAAAATTGTACCATAACATTAGATTTCTGTATGAAGTAGAAGTGATTTTTTTGGGGAGAATACGTGGTCAAAAAGCATGGAAAAGCATACGAAATGTGAAAAATGATTTTTCTTTTTTGTAGAACCTCTAGTTCAAAATGATTGAAGGAAAAAGTGACCTTGAAAAGATCAACTTCAAACAAAGGCTTGGATCATACTGTGGTTTCATGGATTCGTGACGGCAGAACTACAGATTATGAAATAAAAACAAGTGGAGAAGTGGCAAAACAATTTTTTAGCTTCACTTTACTAAAAGGATGGGCAAGATAGATCCTTACACATTCTTATTTCTTGATAAAATCCAACCAGGAACAGGCCCACTGAGACTATTTCCCGTCAAATACCTAAAACAAACAATATTATTGACATAGAGCCATAAGCTCTTATGTTCAGAATTATGAATGTATTGCACTGCAATTTTTTATTTTTACTTTTATTTATTTATTTATTTATTTTTCTTTTGGTTGTTTTTGTTTGAGGGTTGGGGGGCAGGGGGGAGCCCAAGAGATGAGAACTTACATAAAATCAACTTTCCCCAGATGGTCAAAAGAAGCTGGAATTTCACCCGTCAAGTTATTAAAACTAAGGTCCCTACAATGACAAAGAACATAACATATTAGATTTGCCCCCTCTTAAAGTGTCAGTCTTGTACCACAATCAGACCATTCAGGAAGAGATTACGAAACTGCAATTCTGGAATAGTTCCCTCTAATATTATGAATGCAAAAAGAATATACAAGTCTGATGCACTTGGTTCTTCTGTGACTTGAAAGGAAGGCAACACAAAACTAGCTGGCACAATCTACTTTCTCCTTGAGAGATTCATAACCTCTACGCACAAAATTCTGTTCTGAGTAAAAATTCTTAAATGAACCTTTCCATGACCATAAAAAACAGAATAGCAATCAATCAAATTTTGGCTTAACAGTCCTGTAAAAAGATGTCTTGAATAGGAAAAAACACCACATCTGGACATACAGGAACCAACTTATGAAAACAGTTAAAAATACTTACAGATTTTTCAACTTTTTCATATGCCCTATATAGTCAGGGATCCCTCCGTGTATTAAGCAACTCCTCAGTATCCTGTCTAGCAAACACGTGTCCAGTGATCTTTTTTTGAAGGCTAAACCAACCAGAGGCAGAGGATTAAAGAACTCACAACACTTTCAATGACTCCATACTGCTCAGTGGAGGGAAGGTAGATCCTGCACCTGATAAATCGCTGATCCTCCTGAAACGTCATAAAAGAGCAGAAGACCACTGCATTAATGTGTCTTTAGGACTCAAGAATGGATTGAGCAGAAATATAATTTATAAGTCACCCACAAGTCATTTAAGCTTGTTAGTGCAGAGATAGAAGAAGGGATTGGGCCCTGGAGGAAGCAACCCTGCATATGCCTGTAAAAAGAGCGTGACTTTAAAAACAAGAATCACAAATTAAAATTTGTAATTTAAACAGCCATGTTGAGCTTGGGCTTTAAGATGCCTGAATCTAGTACCTGAAGTGAGTGATTGGAAATGTTAACGCAAGTACTGATACCTACCCAAAAACAGAAAAGGAAGCTTACAGTTTTTCAATCTGAGTCCAGCTGCTGATAAAATTTGGTATCTTTCCTGTGAAGTTATTGTCACCTATCCTCCTATTTTTAGAAAGTAGAAATAAGATGCAATAAGATATGTTATATTTTCTACTATCAATGGAATGGGAATTTGTCTGAAAAACAAAGAAGATTCCAACTACAGAAAGAATCATATGAAGGATTAGTAATAACTGGCATCCCCAAAGGAAATTCATGAATGCAAGGATGACGGTGAATGTATGAGTTACTCACATATCAGTTAATTTGGTAAGCTTGGCAAGAGCCCCTGGCAATTCTCCTGTGAATGCATTTGATGACAAGACACTGAAAAGGTGGTACATAAGTAGATCCTAATTAGGTAAATTCAAAACTGTAATTTCCTTTGGTGGTTGGCAGAGAATTCAAAAATCATTTGCATAGTGAATATTTAACACTTACAGTTTTTTTAAATTGGCCAAGTGCCCAATATCTGAAGGAATGGATCCTGAAAACTGATTTCCCTCAAGGCTCCTGCAAGTGGAAATTCTCAAGGTTAATATGAGATTTTGCTAGTAGGAAATTGCATTCATAGCAAGTCCAGACAAGGTATACCATTTAAATATGTACATTGACATATTGAAATTTAAGAAAAAGACAATTAGAAGATTGCATCTTACAGGTTCACAAGGGTAGTAATTCTGGTGATGAACTTTGGAAAGGGACCAGACAATCGATTTCCCATAAATGACCTGAAAATTTAACAGCGCCGACAATAAACTGCACAGTAGTATATTTAGATAAAAAAGAACAATGGAAGGTAGAATTAGCATAATAACAAGTAGAGTAAGAAAGGGAACTGCAATTACAGATCGAGCAAACGCATTGAACTCCATTGGGAGGGTACTGAACCATTGAGGTTATTGCGACTGAGATCTCTGCATAATAGAAAGAATAAATCACCAGCTTCTTGGAATTTTTTGATACAAAATGAATTCATGGCAAACACTGGAAGTAGTAATTATCAACCACGGATAAATAGAACACAGATGTTAATAATAATGACGTACAGATTTTTAAGATGGCGAAGCTTGGCAAACTCTGGTGGAACAGCTCCTGTAAGATTTTGTGCTTTCAAAGCTCTGTTATAGATCAATGCAGTGAGATAAGGAAAAACTGCACCCTTAATTTCCTTAATTATCGACCCATCTAACAATTCAAAATATCAAATTACCTGACAGACATTAAAACACCTGCACAAACTCAAAGTCCATAAATGCATACTTACCTATTTAGCTTTACTAATTCAATCAGAAAAAGGTTATAGTTAAAGCACAAGCCTTGATCTGATTAATCTGTATGCTTTCTTGATTTTACCTAAATGCAGGTCTCAAGTCAAGATATTATTACTTCTTTTATTCACTTCAGAGTACATGTTTTGCAACATCGAAAAATTGCGGGAGCTTACGCACATGTAGCTGTGTTTCTTGTTAAAGATTACAGCCCGCAAATAAAGCTAATGCTTTGCAAGTCTCCTTGAATAATATAAAATCCAAAAATTCATGAATTTGACATGAAACTTTAATTACATTACATATCCCCCAAACTAAATTACAGCTTAACAATAGTAATGTAAACAGAAAAACTTCCAATCAATAATTGAAAGTAGCCTTTTGGATTATAAATGCAAAGGCCAGATTCATGCCAGCAAGATAATCAAACTGACATATTTTTCAAACATTCCCACTGCAGTAGGCCCCCAGACCTATTTGGATTCAAGGCTTAACCAATTTTCTGCAGAAAAAAATAATAAGTTGAGGGGGCTACACAGAGAGATAAATCCTCAGCCTTCATTGTAGAGCCGGAGAATCAATAAACAGACAGAAAGTCAACTTCACACTCATTAAAAGTTGACTGATTTTTCAGTCAACTAATCCAATTACGCGCTTTTCACACCTAGAAGCTTAGGCGCATATTTTGGAGATAGAGGTGACAAAGGAAAAACAGAAACCTCATCCATGGAAGTCCCATCTTTTTTTGAACTTACATGGAAGTTCCATCTTATTAAGTGAAAATTTAACAATTGCCAGAATAAGAACATATTATGAACAACGGGCAGTATATTGTGCTCAAATAGAGAAATATATATAAATAAATAAAAGAATGGGAATACATACATACTGACAACATGGCAAGAAGAATTTTGATCAAAAGTACAATTACAAGTAACAGAACTCTCTGCTCCTTTATTGATGATAGGAACACTCCAATTCCCTTCCCCACTACAGGGATCCTTGCTGAAGTCCCAGTCTTTCTTACCCAATCTTTTCGCAATCTCTTTCAAGATCCTCACTACATTCAAACTTCATTTTATTCAGTTCCTCAAAAGATAAAGAAATCAACAAATCGAGTGTAAAACTACCCCCAAGCTTACCTTCCTCTGGATGAAGTCTGGGCGCCGCTGCAGCTGACCCAGATATTGTGCTGAAAACTAATACAAAAAAACAGGAAATACATAAAAATCTGAACTTTTTAGCAAAAAAAGCAGCTAAAGGGTGCCTCTTCTCGCCGTTCATTGCCCTTTAAATTATCCCAATCCCAATCTCAGCACAATGACTCAGGCATAAAATCCACTCATGAGCTTTATATAGAGAAAGAGAGAATTTATTCATTCAATCAGTAAAGATGGGGATGCTGATCTTTCCACAGTAAGGTGTAGTGAAGAGAAGGCAAAAGACTGTTGGAAGGGACTGGAGAGTTAAAATGGCCCCACTGCCTGCCAGAATTTTTTATATATTTGGAAGCTCACAAAGTTCTATCGTTTACCACAATTGTCTCTTTCGAACCATTTTTAAACTTTTAGACAAGGGCGCCCCTTTTATTGAAGGGCAGGACTCCTCTAGACATCACATACACACGGACGAAGGTCTACTCACTTAATAATAAAGATCCAATTTGACTGGATATTATATGTATTCTGAGATTCATGTGACACTTAAAATATATACACAATTTTAGTAGAAGTGGAAATCTGTTTTTATTAAAGTAAAGTAATTGTTGCACCCTTGTGTCTTGTCACGGGGTGCTAAGATTCGCCGTCCCTCTTAGAGTGTCTAAGTAATTAAAATCCAAGGGAAGTCCTGCTTGTTTCCACCATGGCATATTGCTCAGCTGGAGCTTTCCCTCAAAGAGTTGTTCCTCCAATTTTTCAAGATTGTCAGGATCGGTTGCATCGAGAGTGTATTTCCATGGGTCTTGGGAATCTTGCATTTGAGAAGTTTCGTCCTAAGTATCCTGAGTTGGATACGTTAGGACCGTACCTTTCAGCTTCTAATATTTGATTATCAATTTAATCAAGATCTTAAACGTGTTTTGTGTATAATATTAAACAAAATAAAGCAGACACCGAATTCAGAAGTATAAATGCACTTTTCCTTGTGTACAATTAATAAGTCAAATATATTTATTTTTACACACAAAATCTAATTAAGTCAAATTTTTTTTTTATATTATGAAGTAGAAATTTTTTTATTGTACTAGTTAAACCACTTGTGTAACACACAGGTAGAAAAAACTTACTAAAATATATTATTAGATAATTAAACATAAATTTGTAATATTTACACCTTTGTAGAAAATATAAAAATACAAGTATATATTAATTGAATTAATAAGTTCAATAGACTTAATAATCGTAAAGTTCAATATCGTTTAAAAGACAGCATACATTCTTACATATAATTTTTCGTTTATATATATAATACTGGAAAAAATACATATTACGCGGTCCATTTTAAAAAATCCTAATAAATTCAGAAAAAATGTAAAATGCATTAAAAAATGTAAAATGCATGTTTTAGAACTGACATTTCAGAATTGATATTTTAATTTATCAGTAAAAAAATTAACAAACAAAATAAATGAGTAAAATGGTTAAAATTTAGTTGTTAAACTCAATGGTCACATGTTCAAGTATTCTCTGAGTTCTTTCACAAAAATTTTTTGTTAAAAGAAAAAGGAACAGTTACTAGGTACCGAGCTTTAAGCGGATTAATTAATATATAGATTTTATTCTCATTCACATTCATTATTTAGGGTTATATATACGGTCCAGCTATGGAACCCAACCAAGCCTGGGTTCTGTATGATCACACACTGACACCTCACTTGACACAGACCACATGTCAGCATCTCACTGGTTCCTAGGCTCTATGGATTTCTTAGAAATTTCCATTATATCTATGTACCACTACAGTTACTATTCACATCACAATATAAAACTAATATTTATACACGTCACACATACATGCAATATCATTTATAGTGTTAGGCGTATGAGATTATATCATTTACCATGTATTTACACCACTATCAAAGTATCTTTTTGGTAAATAAACAACTTTCGTTTGCCAGTGTAACAATAAATTTAAAGCAAAGACAAAGAAAAAATAAATAAATAAATGTATATCGTGTTCCCTTGATCTTCCACGGTTTCCTACCTTCTCTCTCTCGGTCTCTCCAATCTTCTACCCAACGAGAAATGTCTCACACACCTTACAACATGATGTTTTTTAGTTTTATCTGCATGCCCTTCAGTTGGTTGTGCTAATTACAGTTTTCCAATTTTGTAAAAGCTTGTATAAATGTTGAGTAACAAAAATAGATGGCGTGGTGTGAAGAGAAGTTTACTCAACTTTACTGACCTTTTTAGTAATAAAGTTTCATATTTAGTATTTCACCCTTATATTAGAATATTATTGGACACTATCTATCATCTCAAGTGAATATAATATTAATATCATTTAGCCTCTATCAAGTTAGAATATTGTTTTTTTTTTCTAATAATAATTCGCAGATTTGCCTCCATTATTAAGTAATATATGGTCAATGTGAACAAACAATCCCAATATATGAATGGTCAGATATATATAATTAAAACTTTAAAGTTCATAATTGTATAATTTGATAGTAATTAGTAAATACAAATGGAAATGGGTCAAAACATTCGGCCATCACCATTGGTCGGTGGGCATCGTTCACACGCGTTTATAAAGACCTCTTGTACCTCTTTTTAATCTGAAGCATAATATTAACCTTTGGCAAGCAACCATTTATGAGGAAAGCTGTCAAAAATCTATTGAAAATTTTGTAACAAAATTTCTTCTCTTACATGGAGTATATAGTTGCACATCACGTATATTTTATACACACAATGATACAAGTGACATGCATATATACACACTACACAGTGTAGAAAGTTTTATAGCAAAATCTCTCGAAGGTTTTAAAATGAAACTCCCATTTATAAATGGTTGTATTTATGAACAAGGTAATTATTGTATGGTTTTCATATCAAACCTAACAATATTTGACTTTGCTACAAGACATTAACCAGTTAAATCATGTGACATAACAAAAATTCAAAAAATAAAAGTTGAGTAAATTGAGACCATTTATAAATGGTTGTCAGAAGGTCAATTATACACAGGTTTGCAAATAAAATTCTTATACTTTAAGAGTATCATATATCATGCTCTATTAGTAAAATTAAGAACTAATATGTTGATTTATATGACCAATTTTATTGTTCAATTAAGGCCTTTTTTTAAACACACATGTGAATTATTTATTAGCTAGAAGTACCCTTTTTTAATTTTTACAAGGAGGGACATGGATTAGTGATAGACGTGATTTGAAGGATTTCTAGAATACTAGAATTTTTTTGGGATTTGCATCATCATTTGAGGAGGTGTTGGGGCTAAAGGATGGGTGGGAAATCTTGATGATCATGCTATAGAACAAAGGAGGGTTTCATACGGACTCTATTGTAGTGACGTGAAAAAGCTAGATATTGACATGTAGCGATAGAAAGACAGATATATTATTTTACTAGTTAGTTAGAGTCATGCCATTTGTAAGGATTTTTTTAACAAAATTTTTTATAAAATAATAAATTCATCATCTTATTCCTTCATTAAATAAAAGGACATATTATGAAAAATGTTTATAAATTCCACATTTTCAAGAACAATTAACTTTCTTAAACTATGTGAAAATAATATGTAACTATTTTTATGGGATGGAAGGAGTAGTTATTTTCATACAAATTAAGCAAAGATAGTGTAGTTAAAACATTAAATTTTACTAGTATTTTTTCGTATATACTTTTAAATTTCACTAATTGTTTGAAAATACTTTTAATACGTAGGTAATTGATGTTGAGTAATAAAAAGACGTATTAATTAGTGCTATGTATGAAAATGTAAAATTGAATACTCACTATGTCCCACATAATAATCTACTATTTTATTTTCGTCTATCTCAAAAAGATAATCCACTTAGAGCATATACATTGGTAGTGTTAAAGAAAGTTTTTAATGGGGTTGTTAGTTAACAACTTAAAAACAACCTGCATTGGTAGTATTAAAGTAGTTACTAAAAATATTTAATTTAACGAGTTATTAGTTTTGTTGTTAAAGTTAACAATAAACTTAACACTTTATGTGATACTATTTCTTCTTGTTTTATTTTAATTAAATGGGGATTGACCCACCCTTTGACTATTGAATTGATAATTAAATGTAACACTCTTAGTTAGACTCACTAATATGACACAAATCAATAGTTAAATTTAACTTGCTTAGGTGTAATTTAACAATTACTAAAAACTCTACTGTTTGCTTATGTGGATAGTTAATTTTAATACTGTCAATGTGGACGCTCTTATTATATTGAACATATATTTAATATTTCATTTTTATATGTGTTATTAATTAATTATTGCTATTCAACTATCTATACATTGAAAATATTTCAAACAATTAGTGACACAAGGGTATATTTAAAAAATAAGATAAAATTAAATATTCTAACTGCATTAGCTACTAATCCTTTATCCACATAAGATCACCTACTGAACTTTGTGGGATGGAGGGAGTACGTGTTTAATATGAGAAGTAGATTATTTTTTTAGATTAATGAAAATGGTATATTAAACTCTTTTTATGAGACAAGAGAGTATCTAACTATACATGGTGAATTTCAAGAAAGATATAAAAGCAAAGGGGGAGAAAACGCGTTAGCTTTCATTATTTTTTTTTTGTCTTTTTTTACACACGCGTTAGCTTTCATTGTAGTAAAGGATTTGCACCAATATCTTTCATTTTCATCAACAATGCGTTGATTTGAGTCCAATACGATATAAAATCTTGACTTTGAATTACAACCTCGCAATTGGCTTTCAGTCTCAGTTGTGACATTGACACCCAGAATCAACTTATTTTTTTATTTTTTTTTCATAGTTTCGTCTTGATATTGATTGGGTACTCGTACGTTTTGGTTTTTATTTTTATATTATAATAGTCGAATCAATTATTGCTATAGACTAGAGGTGTTGGGCAAAAACTTATCATCCCTACGATACGGATAACAACTAAAAAAGTGGTAACGATGGGTAATAGATTTCCGGTTGAAAATTTTGCAAAATTACATATACGCCCTTTTCCACATAAAATGCAAGGAAAATTCTTACAGCATTCATCGTGTGCGAACAATTCGCATTGCATTTGACTCATTTCCTCGTCCAGTTTCATGAAAGTATTTTGTTGGACAAAAAAAGGGGCTAATTGGCGCTACCTAGTTTCAACCTTTCATCTTATTATGCAATCTAATCCTATTCTTTAAAACTTAGTAATTCTAACCTCATATCTCACCTTTTTAGCGCAATCTACACTACAATAGAATAGACAAAAAAAAAAAAATACACGTCGGTTTGTTCAAAAAGCGACGCGTAAAGAAAAGGAAGTGACATTTTTAAAATTTCAGCTACCGACATATATTGCACTCGCTAGACAATAGGCGTCGGTTTCTAATTGAAATTTGAATTTCAAAACAACATCTGAACTTCAAAACAATGGGCATAAATTTGAATTTCGAAACGATGGACGTCGGTTCCTAATTGAAATTTGAATTTCAAAACAATGGGCGTAGAACTGACGCCTTTAGTGAAAAGTTTTTTTTTTTTTTTTGGTAATTAGTGCAAGGCTGGCGGCAACTTTTGGGAATGGGCGTCTGTTCCTCTATAGGAACCGACACCTATAGTGGTGCATTTTTATATAAAATCCCCTTTTTTACAAGACGCATTATTGATTCCTTCAAAACCAGAGAAAAAAATGTAAGGCTAGCTCTTCATCTCTCAAGACCCTCAACTCTCTTCATGTGTTTCTCCATGGAAACTACTACTTCTTCTTCCTGCTTCTTTAGCTCTATGAAAATGAAAGCCCTACTCGAAACTTTCATTCCACTCAACCGGTGAAGAGAAGGGTGCCGGCGGTGAGGAGAATCCCAGCAATGAAATCGACCGGTGGCTGATCTGTTCATCTAGAACTACCAGCAAAAGTTCAAGTTGGAGAAACAAACTAGAAGTGTGTGATTTATTGTGAAAGGTTTTGTCATTAAATTTAAGTTTAGCTTCTTTTGAAGATGAATCAGAAATGAAAAGTTCTAGAAGTGTGTCATTTGGATGCTTAATATATTTTCTTTAGAGCCATCATTTCGTGTTTTTTAATACGAAGCTTATTGAGTATTTTCCATTTTTGTTATGTATCCTATTTATTGCGCTGATAAAATTATTGGAACATCTCAATCAGGAGAATGAGCGTGTTTATTATTCTTGTAACCAAACAAAAAAAAAGGACAAAAGAGAGAATATGCGTCGGTTGTTACTGTACAACCGACGCCTAAAGTCAAGAATATGTTTCGATTGTACAGTAACAACCAACGCCTAATTTTAACTTTAGGTGTTGGCCAACAACCGACGTGTATACCTTGAGAATATGCGTCTCCTACATAGGCCTCTATGTCATAACTGACGCGTATTCATCATTACAACCGAAGCCTATTATATTTTTTTTAGTAGTGCTAACCTTTTTAACTTAAAAAGACTATAGTACCCTCTCAAATTTTAATTAGACTAAAAATTACTATTACGTAAGAAATGAATAAAAATAAGAAAAATTATAATTTACTTATATTTTTTAAAAAAATCAACTGATGAGAACTGAGTGATGACAGTGAGGCGGATTGATCCACTATTCTATCTGTCTAATACATGTAGGTGTGAACTAGATTGATGCGAGGGTGGGGATGTCTGACTCCACTTTTTGATTTGTTTATCGATCTAATTTATTATATTCTTTGTCATTTTTAAACTTATTCTCATTTATTTTAAAACTTTTATTCATTTCAGTTAAGCAAATCGTCACATGCAGAGTAGGGCGAGGAGCCCTTGGTCTATCCCGCTCTATAGGATCGCATTTCCTGAAAATACTATTTCATCCAAGGTGGTTCCTAATGAGTTCATTATGAATCAGGTATCTTTCGTTGTCACTACATGAATTTGATGACGTTTAAAAAAGAAATAGTAAAATTTAATATTCATAATTTTCATTTAATTATGTTATACTAATTTTAACTAAATTAGAATATGAGTGTCTTTTTGTCTTTTTAAAATAAAAATGATAGATTGCGCCAAAAAGACGATATATAGGGAATTTAGGAGAGGTGGGGGATGAGTCCGGTAAATCTGAAAAAGGGGTTCAAAAGATATTGGTGGGGCCTATTGAATATTGAGGGGGAAAGAATGGTTGATTCATCACTTCGATGAGCTATTTTGATCAAACGCCAAACGTCTAGCGGGATATACCGCAGATTGGGTTATCCAATAAAACACATACATAGGATGTTTGGCGGCATATCCCACCAATGTCTAGTATTTGAATGAAACTCGCTCGGTGGGGCCTCTTTTTTCCTACTTGGCAGCCACATGGGAGATAAGCCGCCCTCAACCACCAAAAAAAGAAAGAAATGAAGCAGCATATGATTAAGACCTCGGTTTGATTCTACTTTGATTCGCTTATGTTGGGTCGTCCCTGAGAAAATGAGTGCCTTATGCAGCATTATAGAATGATCGTCTTTCATTTAACTAAAGACTATATTAGAAAAAAATATATTTCACATTAAAAGTATCATTTTTTAAGGTGCCCCATTCATTTTTTCCCTTTTAACTTTTGGCTTTGTGGTACCATTAAGATAATTTTCTGACCTTGTTTATTTTTTAAATAAATGGCATTTCAGACCTTGTTTATTTATTAAATAATAAAATACTTTGTAATTTTTAACTAAATAACTTTCACAAAACACTACAGGAAATCTTACTTCTAACGACCAATATTTTTGCCTAGAAACTTTTCTTGACCCGCTTTTAACTACCAAAATGACCATTTTCCGATCAAAGTATCGTTGTTAAATGTGATTTTTTTGTAGTGAAACCATTCTAAGAAAACGATATCTCAATAAATCTTTTACAAATGAAAATCTAAAAACTTTCACAAATATTAATGTTACAAAAACAAAATAAATAAATAAATAAATAAATAAATTTGGTGCTATTGGGATGTTGAGTCCCTATACGATTGCACTACGTGTGGATTCTTATAGTTTTGATTCTCATTGAACACTATATTAACCAAGAATGTTTAAGTATTATATGTCTTATACTGTAACACTAAATAGTGATATAGTATAATATTAGCACTGTGATCGCCAAGTCGCCTGGTGCTTAAAAGCCAGAATATGGGCCACATGGGCCACGCACGCCCATTCTGCCGAGCAACTTCAAGCTCTGAGAAGGCAACAGCGAGCTCAGTGAACTAACGATTTGATATATAATTGGGAGCCTGAAGAGCTCATCACAGCTAGCCGTGCGAATAAGTCCGTGAGGTCGCGAGGATGAGGCATAGGAGGGTGCAGGCCTGACAGCGGCCTGCAAGCCACCTGCAGAGAATTATTATAACGCCTCGCTGCTCTAAAATATAGTATTTTATTTGGCACAACGGACTAAGATGATTTACCCGTATAAAATCGGCATAGCGCAGCGTATATCAGTCACACCTCTATAGAACATCCAATGCTACACAATGTTGATATCTAGATCAACAGTACAAAGCCACTACGTGAGTCATAAAGACTCAGTAAACATAATAACATGATGATATCCAATAAATAAAGTGATACTTCACACACAATGAACCATACAAGGCTAGCGCCCCTCATATAAAACAAAGCACGAGCTCATCGTAAATATGGCCAGTCAATATATATCGTGCACATGCCTTGTTTCCAAGGACTTATCATGCCTTGACCCTCACCAAAGACTTACCGATATGAATGGAAAAGGCATGACCATATCAATATACGATGACGGGGCTCTCAATATTGCGTCCAGTATATATATACTCTATGTCGAGCTATCGGGCCCCATCACTGTGTCCAGTATATATACCCAGATAGCCAGCCATCGAGCCCCCAAACACTCACTAGGGGTACATATCCCGAAGTAGTATATCTACCCAGATGGCCACATAAGAAATGGGGATCTCATGTAATCACCTATCGCATTATCAACGATCAACTTGCCACCTTTTGATGGCTGATAATATTATGACGTATTCCTCATGTATGCGAGCCATCCACATGTATACATACTCAGCGAATACATACATGGCATGCACTACCTTATACACGGTATAATAATATTAATTACTAGTACAAAGAATAAACATACATAACAATCACACATCGCACGTATGAAACATATATTCAACAAATAAAGCTTTATACTGTAGATGGAGTTCTCACATTTACTTCTAACTTAACATACCATATCGAAGCTCGTCAAATAAGGAATCCAATACCTTTCACGGGTCTCAATTCCGAGCTCTACATAAAAAGTTATGCACATTTCCGTCTAGTACACGAAGGTGCCAAAAATTGAGAACGGCCAGCCAATATTTGGGAGGGTGGCCGACCCCTCATTAAAATAGAAGGTGAGGGGCTGGCCACTTATCTTTTAAGCAAAGGAGGTGGCCATCATCCCCTTTTTTTTTTTATCCTGGGCTAGAGCTCAGGAATAATTTGGAGGGCTGGCCAAAAGAAAAACGAAAGGAGTTGTTTGATTTTCTATTTTTTCCCTCTTTTCTCTAGCCCCTATTTATAGAAGTTTCTAGGAGCTCTAGTCGCAATTTATAATTCTTTAATTTAATTGCATTATAATCCCTAGAGTTTAAAAAGAATTTAACTCAAGTATTTCTTGTATGTAATGATAAAAGAAAATTCTTTAATGATAAAATTTCTCGAGAACTAATATTTCAAAATTTTAGGGTGTTACCATTCTTCCTCTCTTATAGAAATGGTAAAAGAAAATTCAATATATAATGAGTCACGTAATTGTTGAAAGTTGGTGTAGTTTGAACTAACATACGTTGATAGGTCAGAGAACTATGCTCTGATACCATTTGTAACACCCCGCCCCTCTAAAATATAGTATTTAATTTGGCACCGCGGAGTAGGATGATTTACCCTGAAAATATCAGCATGGCGCAGTGTATGTCAGTCACACTTTCCTAGAACTTCCAATGCTCCACATTGTTGATAGTAAGATCTACAATACAAAGCCACTACGTGAGTCATAAAGACTCAGTAAACATAATAACATATAGGCATGTCATGTTGATGATATCCAATAAATGAAGTGATTCTCCCACACACAACCAAGCATGCAAGGCTCGCGCCCCTCATATAAAACATCGCATGATTTCATTATAAATATGACCTATCAACATATATCGCGTACATATGCTTTGTTTTCAAGGACTTATCATGCCTTGACTGTCGCCAAGGACTTACCGATATCAATAGACAAGGCCTGACCATATCAATATATGACAATTGGGCCCCCAATACTGTGTCTAGTATATATACCCAATCTATTGAGCTGTCAGGCCCCCAACACTACGTCCAGTATACATACCCAGACAGCCAGCCGCTGAGCCCCCAAACATGCACGAGGGGTACACATCTCCAAGTGGTATATCTACCCAGACGGCTACATAAGCGATGCATTATATGGGGACCTCACATAATCACCCATTGCATTATCAACAGTCAACTTACGACCTTCTAGTAGCTGATAATATTATAACATATTCCTCATGTATGCTAGCCATCCACATATATATATATATATATATATACATACTCAATGAATGCATACATGGCATGCACCACCTTGTACACGGTATAATAATATTAATCTACTATCACAAAGAATAAAAATGTATATTAATCACACATCGCACGTATGAAACATATATTCAACAAATAAAGCTTTGTACAGTAGGTGAAGTTATCATATTTACCTCTAACTTAATTGCCATATCGAAGCTCGTCAAATATGAAATTCAATGCCTTTCACGGATCTCAATTCTCAGCTCTACATAAAAAGTTATGCACATTTCCATCTAGTGCACGAAAGTGCCAAAAATAGGGAACGGCTGGCCACTATTTAGGAGGGTAGCCGGCCACCCATTAAAATAAAGGAGGAGGGGCTGGGCAGCCCCCTTTTAGTTTTATCCTGGGCTAGACGTCCAGGAATATTTGGGAGTGGCTGGGCTAGGTCTCCGTAGCCAATCCCTTCCCTAAAAGAACAATGAGAGGGATTGTTTGATTTTCTATTTTTTCCCTCTTTTTATTTATTACCCCGTGACCCGTATTTATAGTATGTTTCTAGGGCCTTCAGCTGCAATTTATAAGTCTTTAATTTAACTGCATATTAATCCCTAGAGTTTAAAAAGAATTTAACTCAAGTATTTCTTGCACATAATGTTAAAAGAAAATTCTTTAATGATAAAATTCCTCAAAAACTAATATTTCAAAATTTTGGGGTGTTACACTTACCACTTACAGTCGATGTAACTTTATCATTAAATGCATCGATGGTAGCAGCCTGCCCCAAGCAAGTTCATATGCCATTTAGTCAAAAAGTATATGCTTAATTCTAGCTGATTTAGCCCAGGCGTGGCTCATGTAGGCCCAACATTAATTGTTTGTAATCATTACTGCCTAACAAATACATGCATTAAATAGAAGACAACAAAGAGAAAAAATGGGAGAGTCCCTAACAAACCTCTCTTTCACTGTCTCATACACATTTATGTCAACTCATTTATGAATTACATCCTCCACTTATAAGGAGCTCTTGAGGCGAGTAGAGAAGTACGTAACCGTAGAAGAGGCCATCGAGGGCGGCCCACAGCCTGACAAACCTGCTAAGGATGACAAAAGGAGCAAAAGAATATGAGAGACCCACGGAGGAACAAAGGGCCATCTCCTTCTCCAATGTCATTCTCCAAGTTAACTGCATCAATTAAGCACATCTTCAACCTCCTAAATAATAACCGGATTTTGCCTAAGGCTAAGCCCGTAAAGAGACCAATGAAAGATATGGATCAGTCCAAGTATTATAAATATCACAAGGCCATAGGTCACGACACGGATGAATGTCGACACCTCAAGTAGGAGATTGAGAAGTTAATAGAGCGAGAGTACCTCAGCGAGTACGTAGTAGGACGCCAAGGGCAAGACAGACAAGTTCATCCACTTGCAGACCACGAAACCCGAGCTCTGCAAAACCAAACTCAAGCTAAGATTAGCACGCTTGTTATGGAAATCACAGTATGGAACGTTCTAAGATGTAGATGAGAGGTCTCATACGAGAAACCAAGAGTTGTTACCACTTACTCACAGTACGGTAGCCCAACACTCAAACAAACTCGTTCTCTTTTTATTATGAGAATGCCTACAACGTGCTACAAAGTGGATAATGGCAGCTTTGTGAATATCATTTATTGGAAAACCTTTCAGCATATGAACATCGACCCGAAAAACCTAAAACCTTACGGAACAAGATTGCAAGGCTTCATTGGAGATTTTGTAGAGGCTAAGGAGCAGATTCAACTGCTCATCAAACTCAGTGATGACCTTGTAGGAAGAAGATTATGGCTGACTTCGTAATTGTCGACGTGCCCTCCAACCATAATGCCATCTTAGGTGACCTATCTTATACGAGCTCATAGCAGCGATCTCTATGTTCTACTATGTGACGTAGTTCCCAACTATTAATTGAACAGCGATAGTGCAAAGTGACAGTAGACGGCACGAGAGTGCAATTGGGATTACGCCATAGGGACAGCATCCCCTTTAGAGATCCAGACTCTAAACCTGAGAGCTGAAGAAAAGCAGGAACAAGCTCACTTGGGCGACGAAATTGAGATTATGAGTCTAGATAATTCCAGATCCAGTGTAGAGCTCAGGATCGAAGCAAGATTAAAAGATCCACTAAAAGCCTAGCTCGTAGAGTTCTTGAGGCAAAATTTGGATGTCTTCACGTAGGAGCAGAAGGATATGGTGGGGATTGACCCCAAACAGGCTTGCGATAAACTAAATATTAATCATGGAACCAAACTTATCATGCAGAATGGTGACCTCTTAACAACGAAAGATACAATGCCCTGGCTAGGGACATGGATAAATTGCTAAGGAACAAGTTCATTATGGGAGCCATATACCCTAATTTGGTTGCAAACCCAATTCTCGTCAAGAAGAACAATGGGACCTGAAGAGTCTACATTGACTTCACAAATCTAAGCAAAGACTGCCTAAACGACAGTTTTCCATTGCCGAGGATCGACTAGATGGTCGATGTGACTGCAGGCCACAAGCTACTCAGCTTCATGGATGCTTACTCTTGCTATCACTAAATTGCTATGCACTCTAAAGAGGAAGAGCATACTCTTGTGTGACAGACAGAGGGCTGTATTGTTACCGGATAATGTCCTTTGGGTTGAAGAGCTAGAGCAACTTACCAGTGATTGGTAAATTCTATGTTTAAGGATCAGCTCGACAAGACTCTGGAGGTTTATGCCCATGATATACTCGTCAAAAGCCTATAAGCTGGGCAGTACATCAAAGACCTTGTGGGAATGTTTCATGTCCTCAGATATTACAGAATGAAATTGAATCCAAAGAAATGCTCATTTGGAGTAGCATCAGAAAAGTTCCTTGGGTATATGGTCAATCAAAAGGAAATCGAAGCAAACCCTGAGAAAGTCAAGGCTATCTTATACATGGAGGCCCCAAGGTCAGTCAAGGAAGTACAACGGCTAACTGGGTGAGCTCGGCATTAAATCGATTAGTATCATGGTCAACAGATAAATGCAAACCCTTCTTTGATAACATCAAGAAGGCCAAAAGTTTTGAATGGACTAGAGAGTGCCAGGTCATTTGACAAGCTGAAGAGACATTTCTTAGCCCCTCCACTACTTTCTAAACCACAACGCAGTGAAGTGCTTTTTTTATACTTGGACATTTCAGAGTCTTCGATGAGCGCATCGTTGGTCAGAATAGAGCGGCAGCCTAGCTCCCTGTTTATTATGTAAACCATGCCTTGTATGAGGCCGAGCTTAGATACCTCATCCTCTCCAATGGAGAAACTAGCATGCGTCCTCGTCATTGCTTCGAAAAATCTCCAGCCTTATTTTTATGAGCATAGTATCAATGTCCTAACCAACACTCCTCTAAGACAAATGCTCCAAAAGCTTGATTTGTTGGAACAGTTGGTTAAATGGTCAGTAGAACTCAGGTAGTATGACATCATTAACTGTAAGATTAGGACGGCCATCAAAGGCCAAATTCTAGTTGACTTTATTGCCCAACTCACACACTCACGACCAGACATCAATGATCCCTTGCCTCTGACCTGGAATTTTTACACTGACGGGTCTTCCACTAGCCAGGCCTTTGGAGCAGAGATTGTTCTTGTTAGCGCTTATGGACTCTACTATTGTCAGGAAATCAGGTTTGGCTTCAACACCACCAACAACAAAGTTGAGTATGGGAATCTGAAGACCGATCATCAAGAGTGACTCTCAGCTTATGATGAACCAAACAAATGGTGCTTATGAAGTGTGGGACGAAAAACTTAATACTAGAATAGGCTGACGGAAGAGCTGAAGGCTCTGGAAAAGTATGAGGTCGTACAAGTTCCACTATCTGAGAATAGCTATGCTGATGCCTTAGCCAAGCTCACAAAGAGCAAAAGAGCTAGAGAATTGGGTAGTATCCCAATTAGAGAGCTCGTAACCTCATCCATCGATGGCAGTGGGAAAGCATCAATAGAGATTGATTAGACAGATAACTGGAGGAATTCTCTTATCTAGTTTTCAAAGGAGAGAGTGGCCTCCTCAAGGGCAGAGGCTAAGAGGCTTAGGCATCAAGCTGTCAGGTTCTCATTCATCCATGGAAAGTTGTACAAAATAAGTTTCGACAGACCATTGCTAAGATGCCTCACTCTGCTGAGGCATGAGCCGTCTTAAAGGAAGTGCACTCCAGAATATATGGTGGTCATTCAATGGGATGGACCCTTGCGCACAAGATTTTAAGGCAGGGATACTTCTGGCTGAAAGTTAAAAAGGATGCTAACGTCTTCACAAAAGCTTGCTATAAATGCCAGAAGTTCGCTCCATTATCAAAAGTCCTCCAGAAGAGCTACCCTCAATAACAGGCCCATGGCCCATCGTCAAGTGGGGAGTGGACCTCATTGGCCCGTTCCCTAAAGGAAAATGAGGAACCCAATTTGTTACTATAGAAGTTGATTATATTACAAAGTGGGCGGAGGAAGAAGCTCTAGTAACTATTATGGAGCAAAAGATGACTTTACATGGAAGTCGATCGTCTGCAAGTTTGGGGTCCCCAATGCCATAGTCACAAGTTGACAACTCCAAATTCAGGATATTTTGCGAAGAGTTGAGGATGAAGAACTTCTACTCCATTCTTCACCATCTACAAGCTAATGGCCAGCTCAAAGCCGTCAATAAAATCATCAAACAAACCTTAAAGAAGTGGTTGGAAGCTTTGAAAGGAAATTGGGCAGAAGAATTACTGGCGGTCCTATGGTTACATCGAGAGTTGTACCGAACTGCAAGACGTGAAACTTCTTTTCCCTCACATATATAGCCGAAGTTATGATTCTAGTGGAGCTGGAGGTATCCACTACAAGAGTAATGTACTAGGGCAACAAACAGCTCTTGATCAGTGAGCTCGACATCTTCCCTGAAAAAAGAGACATGGCCAAAATAAGAAACGCGGCGTATAAGCAGAAATGCACCAAGTTCTACAACAGCAAGGTCGGAGCATGAAGGTTTGAAGTATGAGACCTGGTCATTCACAAGGTTTTCCTCTCGTCTAAAGAGCCGGCCTTAGGAACCCTGCGACCAACATGAGAAAGACCATACAGAGTTCGTCGAATCCTATTAATGGGGCCTATGAGCTCGAAGACATATGAGGAATCGAATCAATACAGTCTTGGAACTTAGAACACTTGAAGAAATATTACCAATAGCCTGGTATCAATCCTGTATTTTCTGTATTACCTCCTAGGTTTTTATGTTACAACCGTCAGGTCATGGCTAGAAAATTAACGAGCTTATGCAAGCTCAAAAGTTTCCAGACTGGAAACTTACGACCTCGCACTTAGAAATATTTTGGCCTCAGTAAGGAATGCTTATCACTTTGTTGAAATATCTGCTTTGTTGCAATCTCATATAAGGTAAATCTTTAATGGCTTGAGTAAAGGTTGCGCAATCAAATGTTAGAACGAGCTTCTAACCTACAACTTGACACTTGTCCAAAAATGATTATCATGTGAATAAGAACAAGAACAAGCTCCTAGTTAACGACTACACACTTAAACAATTTAGTACCCATTTTTGTCATTTTTTAAACAAACCTACATAAGAACAAGCTTGTTGGTAGCACTATCACACGTTGTTTAAATCCGACATGATCTTGTTTAAGTGAATGCTAATGAGTCAAGCTTCCAGACAAGTGTTCACAAAAAATATGGTAAAGCTATTTAAGTATTACGAATGAGCCAACACTGAAAAAACTTCCATACAGTAAAAATATAAGTATGAGAAAATAACAGGTTTAGGGAACAGGAATACAAAAGAGGAAAATGGCCCTCAAGCTTGGCTGTCAGAAGGAGGAATATGATCTTCAGTACCAGGGACCACGACCTTATCATCTTCTTCGTCTGAACTCTCAAAGCTACGGTTTTAACTGATTTTGGCTCCCTACTTTTTGAGAAAGCCCAAGTCATAGTCCGGGCATTTCTTCCCGACCTCGCTAAGGATCTTCTTAGCAGTCTCATAGTAGAGAGCGGCAGCTTTCTCTTTATACTCCTCTGACTCTTTGTACTTGGCTATCACCTCCTTGTACCCCACCAATTCTCTAGACAACGCTCGGCTCTCTGCCTCTCGAAGAGCCTACTCGTGGTCAGATCTTTCAATCGCCAACATCTCCTGCAGCTCATCTACTTTCTTTTGAGAAACCTCAAGCTCAATCCTTAAATAAGCGACCTCGTCCTTAGAGATAGCCACATCATGTTCCTTCTCCTTGAGTGCCAGCTTAACCTCATCTCTAGCCTTTGCATCTTAGTTTACCTCATCTACAAGCTTTTTCATGTCGTCGATCACACAGAGCCCACGAGCTGAGGTATGCTACTCTAGAATGGCCTAACAAGCTCGCATAGCTGTACTGCCATGAAGAAGTTTGAAGAGTGACATGTTAGTGGCATAATCCTCCCACTTTTTCAACCATCTCGTGGCCACATCGCTCAAGTTCCTGGGTAAGCCCTTTAGTATGGTCTCAAACAGCCTCCTGGCAAGATTGAAGCTGAATATAACCTTAGGCCTTCTGGCTTCCAACTTCTCCAAAGCGGCTTTGTGATTTGGATTGTTAGGAAGAAACAGGTCGTCGGCCAATATGTCTAAACGTCTTTTCTCTTCGGGAGGCTGTTGTTCTCTAGTCGGCTCGACAGCTGGGGGTAAAAAGTTAGATGAAGAACTAGAAGGAGTAGGGTCACTCGACATTTAATGGGACGCTCGACAATCATGACGCCCCTGGCGGCCTCGGCCTTCTTCGCAGTGGCTTTCTCCCAAAGCTATTTCTTTTGTTCTTTCTTTTTTAGGGTTTCCACTGTCTCTTCGAGCTTTTTCAATATCTCGGTTCTCTTTTTCTTCTTATGCTCCTATGTAGCTCATCTCTACTCAGCCTCGCGACCTACTCGCTTCTGACCCTTGGAAAGATACTTTTTTCCTAGAAGAAAATATAAAGCATCAGGTCGCTAAACCAAGAAAACTTAGGGAGCTAAGAAGAAAACTACAACTCATAGTTGTTGGGGTCATTAAAAATCCATTCCACCCGTGGAACTGATAACCCAGTGTCAATCACGAGATCTACACCATTGCCTACACTCTTTCCCTACACGCGCTCTTCCGATGTCCAACCCAGCTACTTTCTCGACCTGTTCCTTGAAAGTAGGGGAGAATAGTTGAGGTCAATCAGCACCTGGTATAAGAAGGAAAAAAGTAAGTATCAGCTCGCCAGCTCCAAAATTTTAATTCACGGTGATCACGTAGCTCGTTGGCAAGCTCGTATCCTCGTGATCGGGTATTGGTAGGGTCATCCATTCGCTACCTGCCCAAAGCCAACTCTCCTTCCAATTGAGCATCGAGTCTTGGACCTCTTTTAGTCGGTTTTCCCACAACTACTGAGCTCCTAAATTAGGTCGGGTAGTCACATAGTACACCCTTTCCCATTGGACAAAGATTTCAACAGATAGTATGAGTTAAAGTCCTCGGGGTTGGGGTAGCCCCATCATTGAACTGCCAAAGGGCAAAAACCCCAATTATTATCCTCTAACTAGTCTAAGGGATTTGAATCAGAGCAACCCCTTAGAACTGTAAAAATTTTGTTATTGGTCGTGGAAGGAGCACTTTGAACCCAGCTTCAGACATTTTCACATTTGCTGCCACACATTCCTAGAGAGGACAGTGAACCCGTTCCCCTTCATAAGGAACCCACAAGGCCACACGATTTGGCACGCGGCATTTCTGCTGTAACGTGTATAGATCCGCCTCCCTTACTTCCGAGGAAAAATGCTTGCACACCCATGGAAAATCCATCTCGCAAACGGTCGCAGCCAGAGGCCTTCCACTGGAGCTCGCCTCCTTCTCATTAGTTTCGTCTTCTCCTTTGCTCTTCTCTGTCCAATCAATTTGAGCCTCCGGCTCCACTCCTTCTTTATTTGAGGACCAAACTACATTCACCTCAACATTCTCTTCCTCCCCCTTTCTTGGTTCAGAATTGTCTCTATTCTCTATCCCAATCGCTTAGTGGTTAAGATATCCCAACAAAACCTTCCCAAGAAGAAAGGTGAGATTATTACCTTTATGGCAAGGTATCATGAAGCCTTCGAGAACTCCGGGAAGAAATGATTTCTAGAAGAGAAAAAAAAAGCTTGGCAGAAAAAATTTTTGGGCAATCAACTATGAAAGAGAACGGAACCAACCGAGAATGAAAAATGAAGGAGAGGCAGCTTAAGTAGATTTAGGAAAAGTAAAGGATGGCGGCCTCGTGTTACTTTGGAAAATGAAGAGTTCAAATCATATTAATGTTGGAGGCTAGTAGTTTCGCAATACACGCCATTCCAGTAGACGCTGGGCAGTTGGCCTGGCCTCTTTATCCACATATTTCAAAATTCAAAAAGGATCTGGCACTTAGGCGGCAAAAACCTTAATGAACAATGTTTTGGCTGTTAAGGTTACAAACCCTGAAGTCCAGGTATAGCGATTTTGAGGAGGCATTTTGTGATCGCTAGGTCTCTAGGTCCTTAAAAGCCAAAATATGGGCTACATGGGCGGTGCACGCCATGTAACCTCAAGCTCTGAGAAGACAATAACGAGCTCAGTGACCTAGCGGTATGATATATATTTGGTAGCTTGAAAAGCTTATCACAGCTCTCCATGCAAATAAGTCTATGACATAGGAGAGTGTTGGCCTAACAGCGGCCTGCAGGCTACTTGCAGAGCCTTATCACTTACAGTCGATATGACTTCATCATTAAATGCAGCGGCAGTAGCAGCCTGCTCAAGCAAGTTCAGATGGCATTTAGTCAAAAATTATAGGCTCAATTCTAGCTGATTTGACCCACATGTGGTTCCTGCAAGCCTAACATTAATTGCTTTTAATCATTACTGCATAACAAATACATGCTTTAAATAGAAGGCAATAAAAAAGGAGAATGGGGAGACCCTAACAAAGCTCTCTTTCACTATCTCATACACATTCATTTTAACTCATTTATGAATTACAACCCCCACTTCTTACATTCATCTTGAAGATTAGTTTAAGTACAATCATTTTCAAGATTAGTTTTAAGTACAAACTTCTCAGGTAACAAATTCTATTTGTTGAGTCAAAGCTAGAATTTGACGTCAACAAGCACATCATTAGATCTTCTTAAATCACATGACATTTAGTGCCATAACGATAATACATCTAATGCTAGAACATTTTCAATACGTTATAACATATGAAACAATGATATCTATGGTCAAATGTAGGGATATATACGTGATTCAGCCATTAAATAATAAGTCCAATATAAAAAAATGTATGAATTCATTTATTAAATTTGAAAGTTGTATTTATTATTAGGTGAACTATATTCCCACCACACTTTTTATTTCTCTCAACACATTTTTTTTATTTACACACACATTCAAAAGCAAAATTACATTGACAGCCTTATTTTAGTATTTTTAAAATGTTTTTCCTCCTTTCACCACAATCATCATTTTAAACCATTTTTTTCCTAGTCATCTACTTTCCGAATTCATTTTTGCATTTTTCCGACACATCTGCCAGGCCTGATTGAATTCCTTTCAACTTGGATTTAAGTGCACCCATGATTATTTGTCCTCTTCTTTTATTTATTTATTTATTTGATTGTTTTGTTTCTTTTTTTCGTGACATTCAAAAATTTCACACTAGCCACTAATTTAAGGTTTATTATCACTTTGAGATAGACATAGTAGGCAAATTAGGAAATAAATCATATGGAGTACATTCAAGGCTAAAAACAAAGAATTAACGCAATCTAAAAAATAGATAAGTTAGATTCAAGAAGTAACGAAAAAAAGATTTTCAAATCCATTGATTCCTTATGAGATGAACTATAAAACTTTATCAAAAAATAAAATTAATTTTTGATGTCATAATAATTCCCCATTAGAAAACAATTTGAAAATTGAAATACCCATAATGTAAATTTGAAAATTTTACTTTATAATTGGTAGAATGGTAAGGACTTGATTTTGGAGTGTCATGTCTAAAATTTGATAGTTTTGGTGAAAAGATGATATTATTAGAGATATTTACTATTTTCAATTTTCAAGAGGTAGCTTAGAAGTGTCAAATTAATGTGGTGTTTTAATTAAAAGTTTAAGTTATTTGTAGTCGATTTAGAATATGATGTGACAATTAAATCATGTTGTGAGAATATAATTACCCTTAGAGTGCGTTTGATTGGATGATGAAAAAGGAATTGGAAATTATTTTTCATGGAAAATGTTTTCCCAGTTCCCCCATGAGAAATTATTTTCTTTGATTTCAAGGAAAATCTGTGCTTTTTGACCTAAGATGGAAAATGTTTTCCATGAAAAATAAAACTATGCATTGATTGGTTTAGGAAAAATTAGATGGAAAAAAATTTCCAATCAAATGCACGCTTATTATTATTTTTTTTTATTATGACTATTATTAGTTATGATATCTCTTTATTTCTTTATTTATTATATCACGCACAATTTCGAGAATGTTGCTGTGTCTTTCTCCTTTTTCTTGTTCTTTTATGGTGTGTGTATATACATATATTGTATAGTTTAGAAACCTAAAACAAAAAATTATCTAGGTTAGGGTTTTCTACTTCAAATTAAGGCATCTAATTATGGAATCACCGAAGAAGAAGAAGAAGATTGTCCTGACTACATCTGAAGGTTTTCCTTTAGAATTGGACACATAGATAAGGTTAAGTCTCTGATCCTCTAGCAAATCATCAAAGATGATTTGGCCGATCGATTCTATGTCTGTCTTCCTACTATTACTGCTGAGATTTTGGCTAAAGTAATCGATTACTGTAAGTTTTTGACTGCTAAGTTTGACTTTTTAAGACTGGTCTAAAGACTCTCTCTCTCTCTAATCTCATTAAGGTGCGTACTATATAATTTTTCAATTTTCTATGACTTCTTATGATGTTTCTTACATTACCATTTTTTTATGTATATGTAAATCATTTTTATCTTCTAATTTCTTTTGAGATTTATTGTTTTCTTATGATTAGCTGGACATGATGTTTGCAAACTCATTTTAATGAGTTTCAATGAGAAAGTGAACTCAACATCTTTTGTGCTTACTCCAATACCCATGTTTATAATGATAGGTTTATGACAAATGTAGCCATTAGGTCATAAAAGTCAGCGAAGGCCTAAGGTCAAAGGTTATAGGGACTTGGAAGCAGGCCTTAAGTGCCTTACCTAACCCAACGACCTGGCGACCTAACGTCCAGAATACCTAGAGACCTGATTCAGCAACCTTGAGGATGGATCTCCATTCTAGTGCTCCTGCAGTTTAAGGCGTCTGGGCATCACGACAGTGAGCACGTACCACCCAAACCTAGCGACGCGACTTAGCAAACAAGCCAGTGGAATAGCAGCATGGGAAGCCATGTGGGAAATCCTATCACTTACGGCTGATGGGACTCCAGCATTAAATGCAAAGCGGTGGTTACATGTCTCGCACGTGGCTTAAACAGGCATCAGTCAAAAAGTGAAGGGTTAATCTCTGCCGATTTGACACTTATATCATTCTTGTGGCCTGTGGGTCTAGAATTAATTGCATACAATCATTATTCCCATGCAATTGGCAAATGTACATTAGAAATAGAGGCAAATAAAATTGAGAAATGGTTCGACACCTAAAACTCATTCTTCTTATCTTCAATACATTTATAGTCTTCCATTTATTATAAACATTCCTTACCTTTTTTACATTTATTCCTTATATTGATTTAAATATGAATTTCCCGTGAATACAAATCTTGTTTGTTGAGTCGAAGGCTAAATTTGACATCAATAACGGATAAACCCATGTTCTTTTCATAATGTAGTAGTTTAACAAAAGAACGATAGTTATAAGAATATTTATATATAAGTATATAGGTATAGAGGTACATATATATATATATATATAGAATACTTAATATGTGAGGGAAAACTTAATCGATACACCTATTTTCAATGTAAATACTTTTCAGTCTCTTAATTCAGCCAGTTAAGTAATAAAGTTTACTTGTTATTATAGTATGTTGTGTCAATTAATCTTATTGTAACTTGATTATAATTATATTAAGCATTTGTGTATGAAAACAAATGAAATAACTGACTCTACTTGTGGATGTTGATGATGAAAAAAAAGGTTTACAAGTATTTCCGGCTTTGCAAAGAAATTCGGTAATTAACTATAGGGTTGTTTCGGTTTTCCTATCTTAAAGTAGAGTTTGGAAAACTGTATAATAACATTGCAATTACTCTTTTAAAAAAATAAATAACCTGTTAGTTTTATACATCTCGTCCCCCATTATTAGTGCTAAAAAAAAGAATATATAAAAGAAGCTTCTACGAATGACTATAAGCAACTCAATAAAAAATTTTGGATAATAAAATGGGGGCGCAACAAGAGTGGTATCAGAGCAGCGTTCCAATGGTACTACATGCACAGTCTACTCCGCACGAGACATCAATTCCACGATTGACTATAAGCAATTGAATAAAAAATTTTGGATAATATAATGGGGGCGCAACAAGAGTGGTATCAGAGCAGCATTCCAATGGCACAAGATGCACAGTCTACTCCGCACGAGGCATCAACCAACTGGCTTGCAAGTAAGTGACTATTTACTAAGTTTATAAGTGACTTGTTCACCTTTTCTAGCTTTTTTAAATAAGGGTTATATTTATCAGCTACATGGGAACAAATTATAGGAAGGACAGTTTAACTGAAATCCTTTAGTATAATGACATTGATTGGGTCTCCCTTAGAAAGTTAAAAAGTCAGAAGTATTTGATATCACCAACTCAAGAAAAACAAGAAAATGAACCCTATAAAGTAGTAGGAGAAAACATTCAAAATATAGGATCAAGTTTACCAGGGAAATCAACCATTGAAAATTCTATCAAGTGCAATGAAGACAAGAAAAATGGATGAGAAAGATGATAGCTTTCACTTTCTTTCCAAGTGTTAAGCTAACCCTAAAAGATATCATACGGCCTCTATTCTTATTAGAGAACATTTTGGAAACAAAATAATTAAAAGAAAAAAGAGAAAATGCAACAAAAGGGGTCAAAATTTAAAGGATGTATGCTGCCCGTTAGGCGCAAGCACACCATTTCAATGATGCGGCCGTACCGTGCATTCTGATTAATGCCAAAGAGCAAGTGCGGGCACACCGCTTCAATAGTGTGGCCACACCGTGCCTTATGTTTAAGGCAGAAAGAGGTGCTGCCCACAGGTACGGGCATAACATTCCAATGGTGCGGCCACACCGTAAAATCTATCCAAGGCGGTGCCTACCATACGGCTGTATAGCTGAAGCGTATGACCGTATGGCACTTAAACCCATTCCAAAAATTGCATCAAGAGTCACCGAACTTTCTAATTTATTCCAACTCGAAGAACCTATTTTACACTCTTTTAGGCCTCCAACTCTATTTCATTCACATAATTGATACTTATTTCAATTAAAAGGATTTCTTTTGGCCATTTTACACCCAAATCAAACCCGGTCTTCAATACTCCTCTTATTTCGACTTGACATATGAATTACTGTATTGATTCCGCTCTTGACTCTTGAATCTCTTTAGCTTTTGATCACATAATTGGACCCACTGGTATATGGACTGAACTTTGATTTTCGTGAATTTCGTCATTAGGTAATATATAATTGTTAAATTTCCATTTTTATGAAAAATTTGTTAAAGCATAATTTTTGGTAATTTAAGAAATGAATAGATGTCTTCCGAAGATACAAATTTTGCCTATTAAATTTAAGAAATTTAGCAAATGTGATCGAGTAAGAATAAAATTGCTAAATAATCTATCGTACCAGAATTTAAGCCATGCATTAAATTTATGGACAAGTAGATAAACATGTCTCAAGACGAGAATACTAGCAACACCCTAGAATGGTTGTCACAACTGGTTAATCAAAAATCTTGTCAAATCGGTCTATTACTTCAACAAAACTCAAATGGGGAATCATCTCAAAATAAAGACGATAAAAATGATGCAACCGAGCGATTCGATCAACTTAAACCTCCCATCATCCTGAAAGGATATTCATCTATGCTCATGCTCCCGATCCTAAAAAAGTAAATTGCGCTATCTTAATATTAAGAGAAAGCACAGACTATTGGTAGGACACTTTAATAAGTATGGGGAAAAGTGAAGAGATTAGTTGGGAAGAATTTCGTGAGAAATTCCATACCAAATATTTTTCTACTACTTCAATGAATCAAAAGTTAGATGAATTTATTTATCTCAAATAAAACTAGATGACGGTGTCAAAATATGTTCAAAAATTTGAAGAATTATCCAGATTTGCAACCCACATGTTGGGAACAATGGAATTAAAAATAAATCAATTTATCGAAGATCTCAAGCCCGAATTGGCTAGTGATGTATTAATGCTAGGAATTCAATGCTTAAACTTTGCCAGGGTTATAGACGGGGCCCTACTAGCAGAACAAGCTGAGACAAAAATTCTTTGGACTAGACAAAATCGAGCTTGACATTCTCAGGGCTCAAATACTTATAAAAATGGAACTCTTTAGGGTAGAACTGGAATAAAGGGAATAAAAGATTATATGGAAATTTTAAGAACTAAGCCAATAGCATGAAGTAGAAGGCCCAAGGACAGCCGATACAAAAACTTATCAACCAAGGTCCTCAACATGCAATAAGATGCATACATGCCCATGCCGAAAAGAATTGGGTCTATGCTATAGATGTAGTAAGGAAGAACATATCGTTAAGGATTGCCCAATAATCTTACAGGAAGAGTTTTTGCTATGGTTCAGCCGAATGCCACCAATAGCAACAATATTATTACAGGTACAACTTATGTTTATGGTAGACCTATATACATTTTATTTGATTCCAGTGCTACACATTCGTTCATTTCATAGTGCTGCTCGAGATGCATATTTTGAAGTACTTCCTATGTCATTAGAGATGAGTGTTAAACTACCTTTAGGAGTGACTTATGTCGTAAAAGAGTATATGCCTAATAACATGATCCAATTAGGAGATGACATATATCAGGTAAATTTGATTCTCTTTGACCTCATAGACTTTGATGTAATCATGGGAATAGATTGGTTATCTAGGCATGGGGTGATTATTGATTGCCAAGCCCAAGCCTTAAAATTCCCAAAAAAGAACCCTACATCGTTCTCTTTGCCTTTAAAGAGTACTCGAACAATAATTGTAGCTTTTCAAGCTCAAAAACTACTAAAACAAGGCCGTTTGGGTTTCTGGGTTAGTTTACATCAAATTAAGGCTGAGAATTCTGTTTCAATCTCATCTTCACATGTAGTTCAAGAATATCCAGACGTATTCCCAGATGACTTGCCAGGATTACCCCCAGAACGTGAGGTTGAATTTCGTATTGAGGTATACCTTGATACTAAACCAATATCAAAAGCACCTTACTGTATATCACCCACTGAACTAAAGGAACTCCAAACCCAACTAGATGAATTATTTAACAAGGGATTTATTCTACCTAGTACATCTCCTTAGGGTGCACCAGTTCTATTTGTAAAGAAAAAAGTTGGATCAATACGTCTTTGTATCTATTATTGGGGATTGAATAAGGTTACAATAAAGAATAATTACCTTCTTCCATGCATTGATGATTTACTAGATCAACTCAGAGGATCAGCAGTCTTTTCCAAAATAGACTTGAGATCAGGGTATTATGAATTGAAAATAAAAGAAGAAGATATTCCCAAGTCAGCCTTTAGTATAAGATATGGGCATTTTGAGTTTTTGGTCATACCATTTGGCTTGATTAATGTACCCCAGCCTATATAGATCTTATGAACCAGGTGTTCAAGGATTATTTAGATAAATTTGTAATCATGTTTATCAATGATAGAAGATGTCGGGAGGAGTACGCCAAGCACTTGCACCTTGTCTTGCAAACTTTAAAAGAAAAACAATTATACACCAAATTCTCAAAATGTGACTTTTGGACAGAGAGAGTGATTTTCCTTGGTCATGTTGTAGATCAAAGGAGTATTTCAGTTAACCCAAGCAAAATTGAGGATGTGATAAATTGGCCTCAGCCCACAACTCCCACCGAAGTGCGAAGTTTCTTAGAATCGGCTGGGTATTAGTGTAGATATTTTATGAATTTTTCAAAAGTTGTAGTCCATCTCACTCAGTTAACAAGGAAAAATATACAATTTAAATGAACTGAGGATTGTGAAAGAAGTTTTGAGGAGTTAAAGAAGCAGTTTACCATAACACCTATTCTTACAATTCCTGAAGAAGGCGGTCATTTTATTATTTATAGTGATGTATGTAAGTATGGACTTAGGTGCTTATTAATGCAGAATGACAAAGTTTTGGCTTATGTGTCTAGGGTAATTAAAGCCTTATGAGAAGAATTATCCTACCTACAACTTAGAATTAGCCGCCATAGTGTTTGCCTTGAAAGTTTGGCGACATTATCTCTATGGAGCAAAATGTAAGATTTACACTGATCATAAAAGCTTACATATTTCTTCACTCAAAAAGAATTGAATATGTGGCAACGAAGATGGCTTGAATTAGTCAAAGACTATGATTCATGATCAATTACCACATGGGAAAGGTGAATGTGGTAGCCGATGCCCTAAGTCGGAAAGCTATCATGAGCGAGAAGAGAGATGCAAAATGAAATTGAAAATTTTGGCTTAGAATTCTTACAAAATAGAGATGCCAAACTAAGAGCGATGATTGTAGAATCGGTGCTAACGGATCAAATAAGAAAAGGACAAAAAACTAATGAATTTGCCGAAAAGATCCGGGATAATTTGGCAAGTGGAAAAGAATCTCCTTATAATACCTCAAGTCAAGGATTATTAAGGTACCAAGGCAGAATTTATGTACCAGAAAATGAAAGTCTATGGGAACGTATTTCGAAAGAGGTACACAGCACACCATATGCTTTACACCCTGGTTCTACAAAGATGTAGCATGACATAAAGATGTACCATTAGAAATTTCTGAATAGAAATGGGAGAAATGACAATGGACTTTATTAGTGGACTGCTTCGAGTAGCCAAGGGATGTAATGCCATATGGGTAATCATAGACTGACTAACGAAATCGGCACACTTCATTCCCATTAAAATGACTTTTAAAATGGAACAACTTGCCGAGCTGTATATTCGAGAAGTCGTTAGACTGTATAGCATTCTGGTTTCTATTACCTCTGATTGAGATCCATGATTCTTATCATGATTTTGGAAAGAAGTTCGCCAGACCTTGGGGACACGGTTAAATTTTAGTACTGTCTTTCATCCTTAAACTGATGGTCAATCAGAATGCACCATCCAAAACGTTGAAGACATGCTTCAAGCGCGTGCATTAGAATTTCCACAACATGGGATTATTATTTACTATTGGCTAAATTTCCATACAATAATAGTTATCATTCCTCAATTCAAATGGCACTATAGAAGGCCTCGTACTGAAGAAAGTGTAGATCGCCCTTATATTAGAATGAAGTTGGGGAAAGGAAAATAAATAACTCAGAAATGATGGAAGAAATGATTAAAATGGTAGAAAAGATTAAAGAAAAATTGGAAGTCACACAAAACCGTCAGAAAAGCTACGCAGACCATCGGCGATGACCATTAGAATTCGAGGATGGGAATCAAGTAATTATCAAAATATCCCTAGTAAAGCAATTTTTGCGCTTTGGAAAATGAGGTAAATTAACTCCTCGTTAAATTAGACCTTTTGAAATAATAAAGAAGGTTGGAGAAGTTGCACATGGGTTGAAATTACCTGTAAGAATGAATAGAATCCACCCTATATTCCATATCTCAACACTTAGGAAATATATACTCGATCGTTCCCATGTACTTTCAGAGACTCCTTCTAGACTTAACTTTGGAAGAACGGCCCCTAAAGATATTAATGCGTGAAATGAAAAGGCTACGTAACAAAGAAGTACCTATCGTTCGTGTATTATAGAAAAGTGAAGTTTTGGAAAAAGAAATGTGGGAACGAGAAGATGAAATGAAAAAACAGTATCCCGAACTATTTGCAAGTAATTTTGAATCTCAAGGATGAAATTCTTTTAAGGGGGTAGACTATAATATTCTACAAAATTTTAAGAATGACACAGTCGTTATTTTGACAATGAGTGAATGACCACTCGAATTTACATCAATTATGTCATACGGTTAAAAGATTATTGCTCAAACGATGCCTAAAATAAAAATGTAGTAGTTGATTAGTATGATCCAAAACATAATAACCTAATTGTACGACCACACTAAGTAGGGGGAGTCCATGAGCAATAAGTGGATGAACCATAAGAAGTTACTTGTACACTTAGAAAATAGTCATATGAAGAAAATTAAGAAACACTTGGCGTAGTCCTTGTTGGCAAAGATTTCCTAAGTTTACAATTGAACTCATTTTTATTGGCTATCCCCAAAATTATCTAGGGGACAATTGGCCTGATTTTCATAGGTGGAACTCAAGAATTTTGCCAAAATAACTAAGAAATTCGTCAAAATAACTAAGAAATTCGTCCATAAATAGAAGAGGCAATAGACCACTAAGTGGAACTTCTAAAAACACTCACTTTGCACTTGAAAAAGGCCATTCTTCATATATAGGAAGAATCCAACTCAAAATACCACTTTGATTGAGAAATATCAAGGTTTTAGAGGCACTTTTCTACTTAGCATTATTCAAGGAATCTTTGGGGAAAACAAGACAGAGGTGAGTAACTAATATTTTGATTTCCTTGAGCATTCATGAGTTTTCAAATGAACATGGATTTTAGTGCATTGTTATTCCAAGAATAATTAATTTATTCTATTTGAATCGCCAATTGATACTCTACCCATCTTTTATTGGCTTTACATTATTTTGTTCCATACTAGGAGCCATTTAATGATTCGAAGATAGGTGATAATTAGGATGGTATATTGTTTTGTATTTGTATTGCACTTTGCTTGAAATTCCAGTAAAGGTCAACTGGAGTTTAGATGTGGATCCACTTGAACATATATTGCCATGATCGAATTGACATTGGATAACATGAATGATAAAAATGAGCGCTATGGGTGGTAGTTAAATTAGGCCCTCTTGTGTATTCAAAGGTTTGTGCATTCCATGTTTTCTTAAACTTGTGGTTAAAAAGGATTTCTTGTACAAAAGAAGTGAATCAAAATATTGTGTTACTCACTCTATTTTCCACCATTTTGTAGATGTTTAGTTGCAAGGTATATGAAAGGCAAGCTAAGAATTGGAGTATATATGTGGACGGAAGTAGAATTTTCCATGTAGTGCAGACCGAATTGTGAAGCTACTATGAAGATGCCCCTTGGTTGCTAATGTATTTAGGATCAACTTATGAACTTAACATCTTTTTTGCTTACTCCCATGCCAATCTTTATAATGATAGGTTCATAAAGGATAAACTCATGTTCTTTTCATAATGTAGTAGTTTAACAAGAGGACAATAGTTGTAAGAATATATGTTTAAGCAATATAGGTATAGAGGTATACACACACACACACACACACACACACATATGTGTGTTTGGTGTATGTGTATGTGTGTATAGAATACTTAATATGTAAGGGAAAACTTTTGTATCGATTGGAAGCCTATTTTTAATGTACAGGCTTTCCAATCACTTAATTCGGAGCAATAAAGTTTACTTATTATCACAGTATGTTGCCTGTCCTTTACATCTTATTGTAAACTTGATTATAATTATGATTATAATTATATAAAGCATTTGTGCATGAAAAGCAAATGAAACAACCGACTCTACTTGTGGATGTTGATGATGTAAAAAAAAAAGAGTTTACAAGTATTTCTAACTTTGCAAAGAAATTCAGCAATTAACTATAGGGCTGTTTCGGTTTTCCTATCTTAAAGAAGAGTTTAGAAAACTATATAATAACGTTGCAATGACTCTTTTAAAAAAAAAATAAACAACTTGTTAGTTTTGTATGTCTCGTCCTTCGTTATTAGTACTAAAAGAAGGAATATATAAGAGGAAAGCTTCCGCGAATGATTATAAGTAACAAAATAAAAAATCTGGATAATATATCGGGGGTGCGACAGGAACAATCAGTTGTAGCATGTTCGGAGACAATCAATTGTACTATCGAGAATAATAATTGTGCTGACTATATTTGCATTCTTCTTGACAACATTTGCTCAAAGATCTTAGCTCAAGTTATTGATTACTACAAGCATCGTGCTAGTGCCTCTGATACCAGTGATGACAAGTTCTACAATAAGTTTGTTACGACTGATGAACAAACTCTAGTTGAACTCATACTACTATAATTTTTGGTTTGGTTTGGTTTGCATATTTGACATTTATATATCCCTGTTAGTTTATTTTTAGTAATATAAAGCCTTTACTGATGGCCTCCAAATATAGTCCAGGCTATCAATCATCTAAAAATCAAGAGTGTGGTGGACCTTACAAGTACAGCTATGGCAGACATAATTGTGAAGAACGCCCTAGAGAAACTCATCAAGAAAATTAGGGACGTGATCAAGTCATTATGAAAGAGAGGTATCAAATGTTAAGCACTAATATTGTAATTAGGATTCATATTCGATTTTTTATATGGGATTTTTTATGCCGATAGTGCAAATGTCAAGTAACTGACGTATATTTGGATTTATTCTGTAAACGACTCAATATATTTAGTTTGTTAAGGCTGGTTAATCTTCAAGAGTACAAATTCAGCTCCCTAGATGAAATCTTCATCAGTAATCTCACCTTGGATGACTCAGATAGTTATTACAGACATCAAATTAATGTTCCAAGATTCAGTATGTTTCTGAATTATGTTTGTTGAAATAAGAAGAAAACATAAATAAATTAGAGAAGAATATTACTGTAGCTTACCAAATCAAAGGCTGATCTATGAATAATAAATGCATCTATATCAGCAACAAAAATTGCAATAGAGGTTTGACATTTTGTAAGACTACTTAATCCACCCGTGTAGTAAAAATATATCTATTTCACAGTTGCATAATAAATAAATATTTGTATCTTTGTAAAAAATTTAAAAGCATATAGAAATTGAATAATATGACCAATGATCAAATACTTAAAGGAGAAAATTTACTCAAACCAACACATAGTTATATATATATATATATATATATATACACACACATAGAGGTTAAGCATTTGGCTTTCTATGATCAAATATATGCATTCATTTTTACTACCACAAATGCCCAACGCTTCACAGTTCTTCTAGCACTCTACAATCACTATTAATAAGACTTAAAATACAGCCGTCATCTTCCATATCAAGAGTCAATAATCATTCATCAAGAGCCAATTAAATACCATCTCTCTACCTGAATTAAATTTATCAATCAAAAATATAAATATCCGGATATTGTAATTTATGAACGAAAAAGATTGTATCAAAATTTATCGACTGTATAGAGAAACTATGAGTACTCATTAATTAATATGTAAATTACATAAGTATATAAGCACCCATCTATATCAAACCATAATTCAAAGATTAAAAGAGTCTGTTTAAGCGATTAGAGGGGAAGAGAGAGAAGATACAATATTAGCTTTCTATTAGATGCCTGTGACAAAAGGAAAGTTGTGGTTGAAGCAAAGTATGAGTCAACACTAAAGAAGAAGAAGATTAGAACATAATTTATCATAATCAAAGATATACCATAGCAAAAGAGACTGAGAAAGGAAAGTTGCATGAGAATATGGAATAAAAAAATTTAATAAAAAAGCTTGCCATAAATTAAAATCTTTATTGCAGAAAAGACTCACCACGAGAGTGATCGCAGAAGAAATGGGCGGGAAAAAAATGAAGGCACTTAAGTATCTTTATATATTAATAGATAGTTTATGACCAATACTAGAAACTATCCCAGAAAAATAATAATAAATAAAATATTACGAAAACATTGAGAAAGCAAGATTCCTACATGGAATTTGCCAGAAATATGAGTAGAACTTGTATGAAAAGTTCCTGAGGATCTGAACGATATTTGTTTGTTATCTTTAGCTTAAGAACCAAGAACCACTCACAGAAAACAAAGTTTGAAAAGTCGAAAATATGCTTTGAGGTGTTTTTCTTGATGAGACAAGGCGTATGCCTCAAGGCGATTGACGCACAAGCCTCTCCACAAAGTGATACAAATAGGTTCAAACGTTATAAATCGAGCAAGGCAAAATAAATTAATCTAGATTCCAGTACTTATATAATCACATGCTGCTATTGTGAGTAATTTCATAGTTTACAACTTGTGACGGACTAGGATGATGAGTTGACTAAATGTCACATGTGGTAGAACTATTTATGAGAAAAAGAACACAAATTTCAACTTACTGGGCTAAGTTTTTGAGTTGTTATTCGATCCAAATTGTAATGAACCTTTTACTTTAGTTGTTAAACTAAAATCAAGTTTTAAAAAATCAAAATTAGATGCCAATTTAGAGGAGTCTTGAAGTGCAACCATAGAGGGGTACGCCTGAGTAGTATTCTAGCAATATATGTGGCATACGGTATGGCACCATACGACACTTATGGTGTGATATGGCTCTTGAGTCTTAAGTGCAACCATAGAGGCGTACGCCTGAGTAGTATACTAGCACTATATGTGCCATATGGTATGGCACCATATGGGGCTTGTAGCGTGCGCTTGACCACCGAAGGCGTAAGCCTCTAAAGAAATTGTCTTAGACTAGCGCCTCAAGACACCAAACAACTGCCTCAGACCGAGGCAGGCCTTGGGGCGAGCCTCCAAACTCGCTTTTTAAAACTATGATAGAAAAATCAATATCAAAGCATTTAATATCCATTCCTCAAATATTAGTGATGTGGAAAGCTCTAACTTCTGCAACTCGAAGCAACTTACTCTTCACATTTTAATGAACAACTCAAGAATAAAGGCTAGGGGTAATTCACTATAAGGGTATGGATTTTTTTGCAAGCTCCTCCGATAAGGGTAATACAAAAATCCGTTTATCGGAATTTTTCCCAAGTTATATAGTACTAGCTTATAGCATTTACTAAACCAGCAGCATCTAAGATTCTTTTACTAGCAAACCACGGTCGCTGACATAAGCTTCCAAGCAAGTTTCAAGTATCCAACCCTGAGGTTAATAGAACCCCTGACCGATGACCATTGCCTTGTACATACCTTGGTTGGCCAAACCAATGTACTTATCTAAGTCAACTGGCATTTTCAATTCATGTGCGCTTGCAAATATAGTACCTCAATTGTTGAAGCAACAATGCGATTATCCAGGAACAAATGTGGTTGGTTTTGTGTCCAGTATAAAACGTGTAGAGCTCGCTTACTGAGGACTTAGGAGGACCCTTTGCAACGGAAACAGTTCCCAATGGTTGAGAACCACAGATACGTTGTCCTCAAGACGAAGATTTATTCCCTAACAAAAGTAACCCAAGAAAGTTGGATTCTTGTAAATGTGACTTGATATTGGTTGCCTCCCAAAGAATGTACGATGAGTCCTCTAGAGTTTTTAGATGTCGCTGTTATATATTCAATCATGCATTCAGGATAATCACAAAAATGAGAGTTACTTTTCTTAAATAGGTCTACAAAGCCATTTAAAAAGACGAAAAAATATATATAAAAGTAGAAAAAAATGGGTTTGAAAAATGAAAACGGGGCAGCCAATTTTGCCGCCTGACGTACGGCTGCATGGCTTGAGGGGCCACACCAAAAAACACAACTGTGATCAAGAGTTGCTACACTATGCAGCCACATGGCATAATACGATGTAGCTGTGGGGTTAAAACCTTGCTTCAAGAACCCCTTCGCCAAAAATTACAAATCGTGAGAGAGAAAGATAGAGAGATAGCAAGTCTCGTCTTGTGCACTGATGTAGCCAGCTAGCATTGTAGGGCTAGACCCTGAACTATGACTAAATTGTTTGTATAGTTTTTATTTTTTTATAATTAACAAATAAAAGGGAAAAAATATTTTGGGCCAAGGGCCAAGGCCCAATGGGCCTCCCTTGGTTATACCTCTGTCCATGGGTTTTATGATGTCTGTTAAATAATGTTCCTGAGGTTTCCCTTTGGGATCTTTGACCTTCTAACTCGAATTTTCTGTCCAATTGACCCCCAACCTCATTGCGATTAATCATCCTTGGTCCTTCCTCGTTCATTCCAAGTCTGAAATTTGTTGGTTCATCCATTTGCACCTTAGTTCAAAACTTTTGAGCCAGCCCTATCATAGCTACTTGGATTTCCTTCGCCTTCGACCTTGTAATAGGACTCTCCATCACACGAACCGAGCTTTGACTATCATGATTCTCATCATAAAATCATGTCATATAGGCATGTGGAATTATATAAATATTGATTGTAATGTTAACGACACGGTTGAGACTTAATTTAGTATCATTGTACCATTTTAAATAAGTAATTACTTCTATTATGCTGAATAAAAAAGTAGTTGTGAAAAGAATTAGTTCAGTGTTTAGTAAACTTTTGTACTGAAATTGTTACCGAAATTGTTGTATAAATGATCTTTTGCTTTACGGTGACATCAAGTATTTTGGTCCCCTACAACGTACATCATAGGGATTGTTAAAATACTACTTAAAAATTCTGAGAAACCAAACTTCAAAGATCGCTCAAAAAAGCCCCCAAAAAAAAGGAAAAAAGAAAAGCAAGAAAAAGGAAAAAAGGAAAACAAAAAGTAATCTGTCTAAAAACAGAGGATGTGTTATGAAATAGTCGTAACTTCTAACCATGCATCCAATAAAGATGACTATCAATTTCATGATTGTATATATTTCTATTTTGTTATTCATATCACTGAAGATAATCAGAAGTCTTTTCTTGTCTCATCAATGGAATGCTTGAAATCGACTAGCTGTGAAGAGAAGTATCAGCCAAATTATTCATGGGAACCAACCACTTTTAGAGAAGAAATCCAAGATCACTATCCCTCTTCCTCTCTCTGGCTTTTTTTTTTTTTTTTTTTTTTTGGGTGGGAGGGGTTGTCTGGGGTAGTGAAACTAAGATTACTATTTTAATGACACTTTATGATGTCATCCACTAACGTGGAGGCGGATTCTATGCTAGCGAACAACTGACACCCACGAGTAGCTGGTCTATTTTTTTTTTCTTATTAGTTCATTTAAAAAGTGAGGTGAGCAAATGTTGTCATAAAGTGTCATTGGCTGATACTTAAAAATTTTCATTATAGTGTAGTAGAACCATCTAATTAATTAAGTCAGAAGATTTAAACAGTACTAGTGGGTATTGCAATGTCTCTTTTGGTATTGTACTACCAAAAATGAATTCTCATACAAGTAGATAAGAGAAAGTAGCACATCTCTTATTGTAGAGCAATATAATAAAACATCCTCAGCAACATAAGAAGATAATCATCTTTCTTGTATATATGGAAAGACTCAAATAGTTTGCAGCCTTTTCTTTTCTTTCTTTGATTTTTTTTTAAATTTAAAGGGAATGATGAGGAGGGTCATATGCGATTGGAACCTGAGAACTCCCGATAAGGGGTTGAGCTTTTAATGGTTTGCAACCTTTCAATTCCTACTTTATAGATATATTTTCTCAAAAAGTTATGGACCACGATTTGGCATCTTTATGAATTGGAAAAGTCACGAATTAATTGCAACGATGATTGGATAATAGAACAAATCGAAGATTGAAGATGGAGATCAGCGACCATGATTTGGTATCTTCAGTGGAAAGTTCTCGGATTAATCGAAATGACTGGATGAAGAGAATGGTTTATAGAACGAATAATTATATAAGTTTTTGTGCTACTACTTTTAAAAAGATTGACTTTTTAAGATGAAATCATATGTCTTAATAAGGTGATGGATATACCATTGAATGTTTGAGTAGAATTAGTTGATTAGCATATGGACGATGAAGGTGATGAATGACGATAGCGATCGGCCACGTTTTTAAAAACAACCAAACAAAAATATAAGTAATTGTCGCTTATTAACGGGCCATCATGCCTGTACGGTCCATATCAATCGATGGCACCATAAAGAATCAATGGCTAGTGCTAGAACGTTTCTCCTTCATTAAAAATTATACTTTTTTTCTTTTACGTCAAATAACATGACATGACATGATTTTTGAAGTTATTTACTAAAGTTTTTTTATTCAAGTTAATTAATTAATGACTATCAGATCAGATCTTAAATTTTAACTTTCGATTTAACTATTGGTATTAAACAGCATTCAATCAACTAAAAAATATGTAAGAGACTTATTATTACTCGTGTCATGTGGGAAGGGACTCATTAGAGAAAATATCCGGTACTCAATGAGTACTCTAATAGGGTACTTTAGACCAATCAACAACTCACATATCTATGTTCAAGGGTCTCAAAAATAGGGTTCAAGAACTTGGAAAAAATTCAAGTACGCCAAGAGTACCGTATTATCGTCCTCCTCGCCAATGAAAAAGCCACAAGTGGGATCTTAAACCTCATTTTTGGAGCCCTTGAACCCATGTGTATGTTGGTGATTAGTCTAGAGTACCAGATATTAAGGTGGTCTTCAAGTACCGTATATTTTCTCCAATAACTCACGTGTAGGTTTCCTCATTAACCTAGTGTACCGTATTAAGGTACTTCTAGAGTAATTGAATTTTTTCCGACCTATTAAGTATTTTTTTTTTTAACTAAACATTACTTCTGCAAGTACAACTTGCTTTGATGAAACTGACCAAACAGCAACGATCGACATTTTACAGTTAACAATATACATACAATTGTGTGACAGTAGGAAAGAATAGTACTACTTCTATCTAGAAGTTGATATTTTCTTGTTAAATACTAAACCGTGAAATATTTTCTTATTAGAAATGTTTCCTTAAAAATTGAAGATACTTCATAGTCTATTACAGTTGTGTGTGTTACTAATGACAACATCAAGTGCTATGGAAAAAATTCTAGTACTTCAAAAGTACAGAGCACTCCTAGCCAATTAAGAACCTACACATAAGTTTTGACCCCAAATTAAACAATAAATTTAGGCTCTTAAATCTACATGTTGATTCTTAATTAGTCAGTAATACTACTCTTGTAGTACTGAATTTTCTTTAAGTGCTATATACTCCATCCATCTCAATTATATATGCTTGTTTATTTTTTCCACAAGGATTAATAAATTGTGTTCTTCATTTAATCTTTATATACATATATATATATATATATATATATAAAATAAAGGGGATATAGGAGAGGGAAGGGAAATTAGGAGAGTGATGGGTTTGATTTGAACCGTGGTTGCCTACCTAAAAACTTGAGTATCCATCTAGTACAATATATTCGAGCAACTAATTTGATAATTTCTATGGAGTTGGACAAGCCTTCATGTAGAACCAATACAAAATAGCCACGTTACATGTGATGACATGACTGTTTTTTATTAGTTCTTGAACTCCATACGGGAACTCTATCTGATTTCATAGAAAAACTTCAACTAATCTATAATTATTTAATGATGACTAGTATTTCAATTAATAGTTGGAACTAATATGGAAGCAACACAATATAAATGAGAGTTGGGACTTGGGACGATAATAAAAGGTAGCCTGTATAAAGGCAAAATATATTCGGATTTTTTATAAAACCCACCACCCTATAAATGAACCAAATGTCCTCATTTCTTATTCTTTTTATATTTACATCCGCAAACTTTGTCTCATCACGTTTTTATCCTCAAATTTCTATTAATTAACAATTATTCCCTTAATAACATTTTCTATTCAAAAATTCTATTAATCAACTTCAATTAAGGAGAATATCTATAAATCCCTTAATTTTTCGTTATTTCTTTACTTGATTTAAAATATTTAGGGATTACAAATTTCAGGCAGAAACTATTAACAAGTACAATGTGTGATAATTAATTTACAAATAAGAATAAAAAGGCAGTAAAATGGTTTTGGACCCAAGTATAACAATTAGTAGAGATTAGAGGAGTTTAAAGCAAATAAATTGTCCTGTGGTTAGGCAAAAACTCTGGGTCGAGTGCATTAGTATGAAGAAATTGATTTGATACTTATTTCACTATGATCACGAGAAGACACAATATTCTATTCAAGAACTAGACATTCAAGTCTAGTGGATTTGTATATAGAAATTGAATTGACACTATTGACCTCAAGCCGGTACACAACGCTCCTAAGACAATGTAATTGTCGTGAATCGACTATACTAGCAGAAAAAAAAACGAAAATTTGAACAACGGACGAAAAATATAAGTGTAAAAAAAAAAAAAAAAATTCATTCTCAAGCTCTTCTAAGAGCTTGATGAAGTAGTTGATTCCAAACATCAGGAATCCCAGGCAGGCACCAATGGGTGCAATCCATCCCAATCTTCCTGGGGTTGCCATAAACAGAAGGGTGCCCATCAACCCTTAACTGTGACATTTCTGTAATCTTGAGCAAATGTACTGGCTTCTTCATTCTCCTCAACACCCTCTCCAATACACTTTCCGGTACGTTACTGCTTGGCCGATACATCTGCGCAGGCATGAACGGCTGCCATTCTCCCCCGCATCTCTGTAGCTCCGGCTTTCCCCATTGACTAGAACTATCGTGAATAAAAGAAGCGAGCAAGATTTTAACTTCTTTTTCTGTTCTTTAACATATACATTGTACTAGAGTTTTGACTACTTACTTCCAATGGTCGGGGGAGACGCCCTGGAAAAATATCTGAACTTTCTTCGTATTGACATTTTGGTCTATCCATCGAGCGGTTGTCATCAAGGCTTTTTTGTACGCGACCAGTCTATCCATATCTATGCGTTTAACTCTTCCATCTTGAATCAAATCCCATCTGTGACAACAAACTCAAACACCTAATTAAGCTACAAATGCAAGAAAATCTATGAACCAATTAAATTCGAAGTTGAATTGTGATTCTTACGGCTGTTTTCTTCCGGTGTGAAGCCACCAGTGCCATGTATCAAAGATCAAAATGTCACTTCCCAGCCATTGTTTCGAACTGCCAGCGACTGAGTTGAGTTTCAGAAGTCGTCCTGTTTTCTCCCTCGATATATCGACCAGAAATGCATTCCTCTGGTACTGAAGCGTGAAATTGAATTGCTGGAAAACATGAAAGAAATCAAGAATGTGAACGAAATTTAATCAAAGATACAGAAAAAAAAAAAAAGAAAGAAAGAATTAATGAGAGAGGAAATTGATCAGTTATCAAACCGGAAAGGCAATCGTGGAGAGTAAACCCCATCTTTGCGTGGTGTGAAGGGCACGTGGGAAGGCAGCATGAATCATGCAAGCCAGAGATTGCCATTGATTCATGCTTATTGAATCCCCCACGAACGTCATCCGTTTCCCTTTAACTCTTCTAAAGAACTCCTTTCCATCCCACCTGCATCATCCATCAGTCACAAACCCATCCAATTAAACCTGATTCGTCCCGTCTCGCCTCCTCTGTTCTGTATATATTGGGAACAGGGGATGAAATCGTGAATTCTAATTACCTGGGGAGATTACAGTTACTGGGTTGCCATCGGTACTTCTGGTAGCCGCGATCTGGACGTCCATTGCCCTGGCAATTGAATTGCTGCAAAATGAACGGGCAAGTCTTGGAATCGTAGAGGGGATAGGAATTATCGGGAACCCATTTTCCTTGGTACAAATTGCAGAATTTATTGGTTTGAACGTCGGCATTTACTGCAGAAACGAATGAATGCAATTTGGAGAATATTGTGACTGCGAGAATCGTGAAAACTGCGAATGTGAAGGAACCCATTTAGAATGCAGTAATGAGAGTAGAAGAAGCAGAGGTTTTGGATGGAGAAGAAGATATTGGGAGACGAATCAATAACTGAATAGCTAATTACAGTTGAGAGTCAGTTACAGAGATGGAGTTTTAGAGTTGAATTAGGAGAAACTGCACATTAAGTGGGAGTATTTAAAGGAGTCCTCGACTATTCTCTCTATGTATTATTTATTTATTTATTATTAACATAATAATAAATAATAATCATAATAATAATAATAGAACAACAACAACATATGACGGATTACTTTATTTCACTCTCATCTCCTATATCCCTTTTTATCAAAAGGATAGTAAATATTTGTTGATATTCCATACGTCGACAAATATCATAATAATATTTTGAAGTAAAAAAAAAACACCTTTTGGTCCATGACCGGCATGTAACCAACTGAGGGAACTTCGGGGAGGGATATAGATTCAAACTCAGGATCCCGTTCTAATAAGGACTAATAGTGTTCTTTATCATTTGAGCTATCACCTTTAGTGTCAATATTCAATACTTCAATACATATATATCATGATTATAAATGATCAAAAGTCGAAGAGTGTCGCCATAAATATAGAGACTAATAATGATTTCATACATGGACCATAACATTATGTGAGAGAGATACCATCAGACTCTTTATCATTTCTAATATCATGATACACGTAGAGAGTTGAAAAACTCTTTTGTCACGTTGAGAAGGAGAACTTCATCTTTTTCTTTTCTTTCCTTTTTTTTTTTTTTTTTTTTTTTTTGGTTGCGAACCAAGAAGGAGAACTTCATTAATGTCTTTAGTACTTAATCACAGAGTGTATATATTTTCATATATATATTAATAAAAGTGAAAATAATTCAAAAATAATTTTAATTTATAAGCGTTGTGTCCTAGTTCAAAGACACAAAAATATATTGCAACTTGGTTTGACAAATTAACGCCAATCATAGTGAAATAGAAATAATCACATTGTCTGTGAGACTCTGACTATAGAATATAATAGTTGGAATTATTAATTAGGAACTCCAACTCAACTAATTAAAAGTCTTATGACAACTTAATTAATTTTATTGAATAATAATAGTTCATATTCTATCCACTAAGCTGCCGCACCTAATATTAATTAATTAATTATTACTTTACCAACATTAACTGTATATATAATATTATAAAATAAAATAAAATTGCTGGTAAGCTCCAATATTGGCTTTACTTACTGTTATTATTGTATATATAACATTAATGCTTTCTTTTG
>CAVNYN010254400.1:34482-45096 GCA_963692815.1 Nyctanthes arbor-tristis | reverse complement strand
GTTGCAATTCATGACGTGTGATATGAGTTACTGTGATTCAATTTTAATACCAACCTGTTGTACCTGGGATAGTACGTTGATTTAATTAATATATCCCCGGGTAAAATGATATACCATGGTAGTACGATCAAGCTTGATAGGCCCTGAGTAGAATTTTATATAAGATATACTTACGGGCTGAATGAGAATTGGCTAGCCTACACTGCATCATATGTTTTGACTTGTTGGAATTATCTGAATCATATGTTGAAAGATTGTTTATATGTGAATATTGCAACTTGTAACCGGTGCGCCGTGACTACTAGGTGTTTCTTTAAAGCACTCATTGTTTTCTAAAACCTTTTCAGGTGCAGGAATAGGCGGCGAGATCGGAGGCAGTGGCTATTAAATATTATGTTTTACTATGATCTGAAAGCACTAATTTTAGTTGTTATTTGTTTAAGACTGTTAAAAGATTGACATGTAATTTAATTGCTATTGACTAAAAATGTAAATTTATGTTTAAATCTTTTCGTTAAATTTATTAGTATTAAAGGTTTTGCAAATGGTGTTAAAATTTCTGCAAAACTCAAAGGAATTTCTTCCCAAAACAATGAGCATCTCAAGCAGCGTTTTGGGTTTGTAAAACTCGGGTCGTTACAGTCTTGCGTCACTTGGGAAGATATTCCTCCTCCACCGAAGAGGTTTAGGGCATAGAGTAGCTCAGAAAGTGAGGATGCTAGTGATGACGAAGAGTAGTGATAGGGTGATTGTGTAGTTCCTATCTAGTTTGTACAGAACTAGTACCATGCTTTATTTCCAGTTGTATAGTCTCTTTTTCTAGTTGTTTAGCATATGCCGCTATGTGATGTTTCATTTTGAAAGACTTTGTTGGTTCTATTGAATGCATCCTTTAGGTTTATTAAAAGTTGTGGATTTCCTACGTTACTTCTGAGCTGGTTGTTGTATGTTTCAAGTGTCACCAATATATTATTTGTTTTGTAAGGATATGGTGCGCCCAACACAATCAAATGTGATACGGGATTTACTTAGGGCTGTGCAAGAGTTGAGACGGGCCCTAGAGCCAGTTCAGGCACCAGCACCGTAGCACCACCAGTGGCTAATGGGGTGCCAATTATTGACCAATTCCATAGGTATCTGCCATTGACCTTTAATGGTGAAGGCGGACCCTTAGCCACTAAGGAATGGATCCGTACTATAGAAAAGATTTTCCACCATATATCCTGCCTGAAGAACCAAAAGGTACTATGTGTGGAGTTTAAGTTGGTTGGAGGAGCCAGTCACTAGTGGGAGTCTGCATCTCACACTAGGACCGAGGAGGACCAACGAAATATGACCTGGATTCAATTCAAAACTGAGTTGATTGATAAGTATTTTCCCCAGGCACTCCATGATCAAAAAGAAGTTGAATTCCTGCAGTTACTCCAAGGAGATATGGACATCACTGCCTACGAAAAGAAATTTGAGGAGATGTCGCACTACGCCTCTCACCTAGTGAGTACTGAACAGATGAAAGCTAGACGCTTTGAGAGAGGTTTTTGACATGAGATTAGGCTGATTGTGTGTGCCTTTGATCTCCCTACCTATTGGGAAGTTGTGAAAAAGGCTCAAGCTATAGCATACTCTGGAGCGAAGATTGGAAGCCAGAGTGGTCAGAAAGATTATGGGAAAAGAAACTACCAAATCAGAACATGAACAGAGGTCATGGCCCAAATAAGAAACTAAACACAGGAACCAGTGCAAGTCAGAGGTGTGGAGATCTCCCACAGTGCCCTAAGTATAAGAAATATCACTGGGGAGAGTGTCGAATGGGACAAAATGTTTGCTTCAGTTGTGGCCAATCGGGTCACTATATTAAGGAATGCAGGTTTAGTCAGGTAAAGGGTGCAGCTCAGGCAGGGAAGGGCAAAGCCAGAGTATTTGCAATGACTCATGAGCAGGCCACCCAGGATCTTGATGTCATAGCAGGTATTCTATCCATCTCTGGAACTCATGTCTATGTTTTGATTGACTCAGGAGCATTTTATTTCTGTTATTTGCCTAGCTAGATTGGATTTAGAAGGAGACAAAACTAGTAGTGTGTTGGAAATTAGTTTACCATTTGGCGGAATAATTGACTCTAATAAAATGGCTAGGGCAGTACAAATAGACTTTGATGGATTAATCTTTGAGGCAGATTTGAATGTTATCGAAATGAAGGATTTTGACATAATATTAGGTTTGTACTGGCTTAGTAAGAATCGGGCAACCATCGTGTGCCATGAGAAAAAGGTAATCTTTCGGAAAAATGGTGAGGAAGAATTTAAGTTTTACGGGTCGAGGATTAAGGCATTACCTTACCTTTTATCAGTTCTCCAGGCCAAGAAGTTATTGGCAAAAGAAAGCTATCAAGGATACTTGGTTAGTCTTCAGGGTAAACCCTTGGAGGAGGTATCCCTAGATCGTGTACCAGTGGTACGGGAGTACCTTGATGTATTCCCCAAAGATCTGCCGGGCATTGCACTTGACAGACCGGTGGAATTTATCATCGATTTGGTACCAGGGGCTGCACTTGTTTCTAAAGCACCTTATTGGATGGCACCTAAAGAGTTGCAAGAGCTGAAAATTCAGTTAGAGGAACTTTTGGAAAAGGATTTATCAGACCGAGTATCTCACTGTGGGGAGCACCTGTGTTGTTTGTGAAGAAGAAAGATGGGAGTATGAAGATGTGCATAGACTATCGTGAACTGAACAAGTTGACAATCAAGAATAAGTACCACTCCTAAGAATCGATCATTTATTTGATCAGCTGAAGGGAGCAGCTGTTTTCTCAAAAATTGATTTGAAGTCAGGGTATCATTAGTTGAAGGTTAAGCTGACAGATATACCAAAGACGGCATTTCAAACCCTCTATGGGCATTATGAATTTACAGTAATGCTCTTTGGTTTGACAAATGCAACTAATTAAATTGAAAAAAAAGGGGCTAGAATTAATGCTAAAAATTCACACATCACCGTCATAAATCCCTTTTATTTTCTCTTTCAGTAGAAAACATTACTCACTCTATCCCATTAAAATAGTATCATGCCCAGTTTTCATAGATTAAGAAAGTTAGATTAATATTCTTGGAAAATGGAATTTAAAAACTTTTTTCCTAATATACATCATCATTTAATTATTATTCCACTTTAACATTTTTATTTGTTGATAAAAATACACATTAAATTAAGGAGTATGAGAAAATTAAGAGATTAACTAAAGAAAATGGATCATAATTTAAGACTGATGAAAAAAGAATAGTAGACTATTTTTACAGGACAAGGAGAGTATTATATTCACCCAAAATTAGGTATTGATGTAAGTAAGGCTATTTTAGGGGGGAAAAAGTACATAAAATTGTTATTTCTCCAATAACATGGATAAAAAGTTCCTTAATCTATGTGAAAATAGAAGTGAGCCAATTATGACAATTGGGAATAAATTTAACTTGATTATGTGTCATTTAACAATCACTAAAAAACTCTAATTTTTACTTATGTGAATAGTATATGTAACACTACCAACATGGATGCCATAGGTTGGAGCAAGTATAATTTTTCATTTAAGAAACTCATGTTTCTTAATAAAAATTGTTGTCAATTTCTAAAAAATGCACGCATAAATATTGTCTTACAATTTCACTGAAAAATCAAAATTATTTCAAATTTTAAAAAATTGTCGTAGATGTTATATTTGATCGTCTACGAATCATAACTCTCGAAATGACAATGGCAACATACATTGTTGACCAAAAAGTAATTTCCTTAAATTAAATACAACCTAACATGAAGAAGTTTACTGCATCTAATCGTTGTTGATCTTAGATGGAATTATCTATGACTTGGCAGTATTGAGCACGGATCCTCTTTGAGGTGAAAATACATAGAGACATGAAATTGTGACATGATATTGTCTATGTGACACAATTTCATTGTATGATTAAACATTACCCATACGATCAACATTGAATGAAATTGTGCCACATAAGGATGTCACTTATTTATATCACATTTTCATGTCTCTTTCGAATTGCTCATGAAAATATATCATGAACTATTTAAGGGACCTATTAAAGTTATCCCGCTTGAGAAGGGATTGAGACAACTCATTGGAACATCACCATAGGACTTTCATCAAGAGATTACATAATCAAAATTTTCTAATTCAAAAATGTTCATCAAAAAACTCACATTTTTTATCATATAATAACTGTGAGATGCAGCCCTGGAAGCCTTCTAGTTTTCATCTGTCAATCAGAAAAGATGACTCAAACTGGAGTTGGGACTTTAGGAATATACAAATAATGATGTTAGCTCTACATATATATATATATATATATATATGTTTGTGTGTGTGTGTGTGTGATAAACCTACAGAAAACTTATTATAAAATATAATGCTAAGAGTAATAACAACATTAATACCAACCAGTAAACAATTTAAAAACAGAAAATCACCAACCAAATACAAACAAAAGACGTACCAAAATGATTCAACATAGGCACGAAACAGATAAACCCCATGAGCACATAATTCTCACATAGATTGTTCTCAAATACAAAATCAGCTTAGAGAATGTTCCTCTAGGCTCGACTATCTTTCTCAATTTCAGGTCCAATAGGACACAATTTTTTAAATGGGAATATTTATAATTTCGGGAGGGAAATGTTTTAATCTTCTACATATCGAAAAAAAAATGTATATTCAACACACCACACATCGCCTGTTCAAGAACTTGAAACACACATACATTCCTCGTACCAATTTTTAAAAGTTAATAATGTTAAGCCAATTGGGTAGCATTCTTATGCACGATCATAATTCAAAAATCCGATCTCTCAGAAGTGAACATCAAATTTTACAAAAATGAATTCTATACATTTCTTATACTTTTTACCGACATAATAGTTATGCAAAGTAATGAAATTCAAATCAACTCTCTGAGGCACTCGAAATTTTATATCAAGATTCAAAATTGCGGTTGCTGATGATTCCAAACATTCGAATTATAAAGGCCACTCTTTGATTTCAAATATTTCATATTAATTAGCAAAATGCTCATTTGGAAGATTTTGAATTAAATAGGCATTTTAGTTAATTAAGGACTCGACTATTAGGAATCAATTTAGGAATTGGAAGCAATTACGGAGTTGAATTTGATGAGAATGGAATGGGAGGAATTGAGATTTCAGGGAATAATTAGAGGAAGAAAATGAAGATAGGGATTTGAGATTGACAATCTAGGATTGAGAGCAACTGGGGAAAATGGAGATATTAATTAATATAATAAAAAATAGATAAGTGTACCGCAAGTTTCACCATAAGAAATGGGCGGAAAAAAGGGTTCATTATGTTCTTTTAATATATAGAAGATTAAATTTACAAATACAACCCTAAATTCTGAAATAAAATAAAATCAACCACAATAAAGGCGGAAAATAAAAAACTTATAAAACAAATAATCTTACAACAATCTTTCCCCCTATTTTGATTTGATGAAGAATGGACATAGAATCAAGCTGTCTTCAATATGGAATTTGGCGGATTTTAGAAATCTTTACAATTCCAAGTGTGCCCAATTGAGAATTCTATAGATTCCATAGAAATCTGATGTCCTCAATTCAGAATTTTATGGATTCTGTAGAATTCTGGTGTCCTCAGTTACTTATAGAATTCTAAGTTTAAAAATATATATGCAACATTCTTGCTAAAACCCGACCTATCACACTCGGATTCTTATGGTTTTCATAAAATCTATTTGCATCTCGATAATTAATAAAAATTTTAAATAAAAAATTTCAAAACCCGTTGGGGGCACTATTTATAGTATCCAATGGATTATGTGGTAAGTCTCTATTGGTTACATTGGGGCCCCAATGTATCCAATAGAGACTTGCCACATAATCCAATGGACAACATAAATAGTGTCCTATGGACACCATTGAATATATCTTCAATTTACACAAAAATGGTGAGTATAATTGATTATTATCACGGTTGATTTTTCATTGGTTTGATTGTATACTCATTTTCATTTCTCCATTCATGGGGAATTCTAATGAATGAAAGATTACTTTCTTTTCAAAATAAATAAAGAATTTATTATGATCACAATAGCACGCAATTTTTTCCTTCATAGTTTTAATTTTAAAAAAATCATATTATAATCAATCAATACGAAAAAAATTTATCCATGGACGGTAAGTGAGATTAATATAAAAATATCATGATATTAACTTTAAAATAATTTCATAATATTAATAAAATTGAAATTGACAAAAACTTCATTTTTTTTTTAAAATCACATCATATTCTAATTTGTGCAAAGTAAATAAATGTCTAAAATAAAGATGAAGTATTGCCACTTATTTAAAAGTCAAAATGTAATTTCAAAAATTTTTTATTTGTACATAACATCGAAAATAATTTTATTATCTTTATTCATTTTTAATTAAAAATATTAATTTTTTCATTTGAAGGAAGACAAGGTTGACATTAGTTGAATATTTTCACTTTTTTCTTATTTTTTGATCACCGAGTAAAAAGTGGTATAACCTTTTCTATATCGAACGAAAATAAATAAATAAATAAGAGAAAAGAAAAAAGTTACTCTAACGTTAAATTTAACAACATGATACTAGTGAGTTTTTAAAAAATTTTATAATTGATTACCCAACCCCACAAAGTAAAAGCGAATTAGAAATAACAACTCAAAAAAATAAATATGAAATTCTATCAATCAAATTTTGTGTTGGAGACGCCCTCTGAAATCTAATAAATTCCTTAGAAATCCAAAAAAATCCATGTCATAAAATTCCTAAGAATCTGATTGATTCTGTGGAATTCTATTTGAATCCATGAATTCCATGAGAATTTACACAACCCAAAAAATCCATCAAATTCTATATTGAGGACACACTAAGAATTAAATACTGATATCCTACGCCTAGCCATTATGAAACGTGTATAAGGTATTGAGATAAATCTATTCTTCACACTCACAGGAATTCGATCCAAAATTTAAGGGAAAAGGAGAGGGAAGATATTACCCGCTACTCTTTCGACACATGTAGAAAATGATGCTAGGGTCTATGCCTAACTTGAGAGCCAAGAGGATGAATCAAGGGTGCCACGTGAATCGATGCCATAGTAATCTGTCCATGCAGGACAAAGACATACCTCACATCCAGCTATTCCACCTATCTGGACTGGAGCATCTACCATAGACCACGCCATGAATCGCCAGCTATGTCAAGTAAGTATGGAGAAATACCGGCCAACTCGGTTATATCCAATACTTAATCTGTCACATCGATGTAAAGTGCATTAAATGCACATCAAATCTACAAATCAAGTCCATCATGTCTAGTCTACAGTGGCAAATTTAGAGTATAGGCATAACTGACGTGAACCCAGCCGGTGTTGTCAGGTTAGGATGTCACTGAGTCTCAATCATATTAAACTCTTGTAATGATTATGTTTGAAGCAACTTCCCTCTATAAATATAGGGTAGTTGCCCATTGAAAAAAAGGAGAATTTTCCTAAAATACAAAATAGTTATTGCTCAACATGGATTCCAACTATTATTCCTAGCTGGATTTTCATTCTTGTTGTTATTTACATACTTGATATCTACATCAGCTAATTCGTTGACTAGAACACTTCCATTTTCCAACATCAACAATTTGGAGTTAGAAGAATGGCCTTATCCTTGTCTAAGGCCTAATCCAGCTATATCAACTAATTTTCATAGATCTCCCTTTTTACTTCCTCAAGATGAGTTAAAACAGGAATTCTGAAAGTAATAGACGTTCTAGGAGTGTCAACATTGAACTCCCTCGCCATTTCTGTAGGGGGCTAGACGAGAGAACATCCGGGGCAAGGAAAGATCCCCACACTAAAAGGCTAATGCGAAAATTGAGGAGCTAGCACAAGAGGTAAAAGCCTCTATAGAGGTCAACCACCTAAAGAGAAACCCGGGGGGACTCATCAAGACGCTCGCCTCAAGAAAGGGACCCTGTGAAGAGAAAACTCAGCTATACTACTGAGATGACTTATAGTATGACAGGTAAGAACACGTCATCTCCTCCACCAAAGCCATCCCCTTTAAGAAGTAGAAGTGTCTTTAGTAGTTTGGACGACAATCTACCTAATTAGCCCAAACAAGCCCCATCGAGAAAGAGGAGCATATTCAGCAGATTGGGTAATGATCTGTCACTACCACCCTGGTTGTCAGGGAGGCGACCTCTGAAAAATAGGTCACATAATTCTCACTTCCTACCTGAACAAACACGAGGGCGGCCAAGCAAAATCTCTTCTTTCCCTTTGAACCCTCATCTAGCCCAGCCAGCTGTGCATCAGGACATGGATGAACTAGAACAACCGAAGCGGCATCTAGCTGAGTTGAAAAAGAGGTAAAAAGGGACTGTAATAGGTGATTATGCTACAAAGAAACGATCTCAGTTTATGGTAGCTATACTGGCGGAGCCTTTACCTGAAAAGATAAAAATGCCACAACTTACTAGCAATGACAGAGACACTGATCTAGCAACACATTTAGACAGATACACACGATGGATGGAGTTACAAGGGGCTAGTGATGCAATCATGTGTAGAGATCGCTCTCACCCTAGGAGACCGAGCTCAGAGGTAGTTTGAAAAGCTCCCTCAAGGATCATTCGAGAATTAGAAGGGCCTACCATCCCAGTTTTTAGCACACTTCATAGCTTCCAAAGTCCAGACAACCCCAAAGGAACAGTTAGGCATGATCAAACAAGGAAAGTCTAAAATATTGAGATGGTACTTTGATAGATTTAATCGCCAAATGGTGGAAATGGAAAAGGTCTCTGATGACGCTCTACTGATTGTAGTCATGTATGAGCTGTACCCCTAAACTCATTTTTGGTGGGCAGTACATGAAGATGATCCTTGAACGTTTCACAAATTCTTAAAGCGAGCTGAGAAATTCATTAGTGTAGAAGAAGCAGTGATAGACCGACCAGGGAAGAGTGCTGAAGGTAATGAGCGAGAAAAGAATGAACGAGAAAAGAAACTAAAAGATCAAGGAACAAAAAGAGATCAGAAGGGAAACTCTAAAGGAAAGAGCAGTGACCAAAACAACTTTTGAGCCTATCAAGAGCCAGCTTAGACTTTATAGCACTTAACATCACAGTTGAGAATGTTTACATGCATATGAAGGACAATTGACTTTTGCCAAAAGCCAAGCCTCTTAGAAAAAATCATCATACATGGATCAGTCCAAGTATTACAGATATCACAGATTAGCAGGGCACGAAACTAATGATTGTTGAGACCTAAAGCAAGAACAGGAAAGGTCAATTAAAAGAGGATATCTAAGAGGGTTTGTGACATATCCAAATTGAAGGGAATGACCACCTCGACAAGGAGGGAATCCTGCTCCAGTCCAGCCAGATCGTCAGCCCCTACCCGGAACCAAAGTATTAGTGATGAGAATCTTGGTAATTTGATTCAAGTACTAGATGGTCCAATTACACGCTCAAGGGCCAAACAAATCCAAGCTTCAATAGCGGGACTTGAAAAAAAGTTATGGAATAAACTTCAAGTGGAAGAAACGACAAGTTTAGACATTAGAATGGATGAGAAAGAACTTAAAACAATTAATCTAATTGAAGTTGAGTGTCAACTAAGCATAACTTTGGAGTTGGAGTGTCAAAATACTCAAGAAGAGAATTTGAAGACCAGCTTGGAGGAAGGCTAATAAATATACGAGCCTACGATGTAAATTTAGAGTTGGTTGATTTTTAGATGGAATATGCTAGACTTTTTGTATTCTAGTTAAGATAGGTTTATTTTCATTTATTTTTATTCCTTAATTATATTCTAGTAGGATAGGTTTATTTTACTATTATATAAACCCCTTCTACATTGAAAACAATACACAATTTTTATCATTGAGATTAATACAATTTCTTGTGAGGAAAATTATCTTTTCTTCCACTGTTCTTCTTAGAACTTTTCGAACTCTACAACAGATAACCATTCTTGGATGTTCAAGCCAATCAATCAAGGGTTCTTTCTTCTGTATCTTATTGGGTTTAGGGTTTAATATACTCTGGGTTCGTAAGTCTTGAGGTTTGGGTCTAAGATTAAATCCTACGCAATTTTAGCTTTTCTGGGCAATGGATCAATCTGTTGTGTGTTTCATTGGCGCCGTTCCAACGTGTTTCTCATCAGTTGGTATCAGAGCTTGGCTCTAAAATCGCGCAATCTATCTTGTTCTTATTTTCCTATTCATTCCATTCTTCGTAATCGCTTATTCTTCTAATCCTTTGATACTTCAAAAAAAAAAGAGAAAAAAATTCTTGTTTCCTCAACTTTCTATTATGTCTCATGTCATATATATATATATATATATATATATTCCCTCTACTTCTGCCCTAACATGAAAGCTTAGGCCAAAAAAAAAAAAATTCATTCTTTTGGCAACATGTGCTTTTGGGGAAAAAAATTCAAAATTCTTTGTTAATTATTTCTTATCCTAGGACAATTAATTTTTACACCTTATTCTATTCTTCCATTGTTAATAGTAAACAAACAAATTCTACTTGCTATTG
>CAVNYN010254400.1:0-34462 GCA_963692815.1 Nyctanthes arbor-tristis | reverse complement strand
TAAGAAAGTTAGATTAATATTCTTGGAAAATGGAATTTAAAAACTTTTTTCCTAATATACATCATCATTTAATTATTATTCCACTTTAACATTTTTATTTGTTGATAAAAATACACATTAAATTAAGGAGTATGAGAAAATTAAGAGATTAACTAAAGAAAATGGATCATAATTTAAGACTGATGAAAAAAGAATAGTAGACTATTTTTACAGGACAAGGAGAGTATTATATTCACCCAAAATTAGGTATTGATGTAAGTAAGGCTATTTTAGGGGGGAAAAAGTACATAAAATTGTTATTTCTCCAATAACATGGATAAAAAGTTCCTTAATCTATGTGAAAATAGAAGTGAGCCAATTATGACAATTGGGAATAAATTTAACTTGATTATGTGTCATTTAACAATCACTAAAGAGAAATTGACAACATGATTATGTGTCTTCTAATCCTTTGATACTTCAAAAAAAAAAAGAGAAAAAAATTCTTGTTTCCTCAACTTTCTATTATGTCTCATGTCATATATATATATATATATTCCCTCTACTTCTGCCCTAACATGAAAGCTTAGGCCAAAAAAAAAAAAAAATTCATTCTTTTGGCAACATGTGCTTTTGGGGAAAAAAATTCAAAATTCTTTGTTAATTATTTCTTATCCTAGGACAATTAATTTTTACACCTTATTCTATTCTTCCATTGTTAATAGTAAACAAACAAATTCTACTTGCTATTGGGTCTTATTCCATCATCTTCAATTGTTTCCTTCTCCTTGATTGGTTGTATTGAGCATCGCAGAGAATAACCTTCTCAATTTTAGTTGGTTACGTTCTTTGGAGAGGTTGGGGAAAAGAAATTGACTGGAAAAAGGCAAGAGTGAGTGAGCACATTATCGGGTGAAAGCCTAGTTTGAGAGATACATGAGTGAAAATTATTGTGAGGACACTTGCACACATACATACCATGTCTACAAATAACACTAATGTAGGAGAAAATAACTAAACAATGGAGGTACTTAGAGATGTGGTTGCAAGGTTAGAAAGACTTGAAGCAAGGAGGGAGGAACCCTAAAAAAGGGCTCCTAATAATGATAGAGGGAGAAATAGGCGAGAGGCTAGGAATGAACAGGAGAAAGATTTGGATAGTAATGGGGATAGTGAAGACAACTAGGGTCTTAAGAGGCATAGAGAAGATCGGGGAAATGGAAGAGGTCATTGGTTTCATGATGAAAATTGAGAGCATCAAAATGAAAATTCTATCTTTTCAGGGTAAGAGTGAGCCGGAGGCTTATTTAGAGTAGGAACAAAAGATGGAGTTAATTTTTGAGTGCCATAGTTATTCTAAAGAAAAAAAAGGTGAAATCAGCAATCGTAGAATTTACTGACTATGCCTTGGTTTGGTGGAAACAATTGGTGGTTAGCAGGAGAAGAAATCTAGAGATGAGTATAGAGACATGGGATGAGTTGAAAAGCATTATAAGAAAGAGATTTGTACCTAATCATTATTATCGGGGTCTATACCAAAGGTTGCGAACTCTTACCCAAGGAGGATGTAGAAGATAATCACAAAGAGTTAGAGAAAGCCATTATAAGGGCTAACATTCAGAAGGATATGGAAGCCACCATGGCACAGTTTTTGAGTGGGTTGAATAGAGACATAGCTGATCTTCTGGAGTTACAAAATTATGTAGATATAGAAGAGTTGGTACATAAGGCTATAAAGGTGGAAGGGCAATTAAAAAGGAAGAGACAAAATAAATATCTTTTAGAAACTAGTTCTTCTTGGAAGCCAAAGTGGAATAATGAGAGAAATGATCAGACTACTACAAAAGAAAGGGCTAAATCATCTAAAGAAGCTGGTTTTAATAAAGTAAGCCCAAAACTAACTCCACATATAACAGGAGTAGAGACGTTGAATGTTTCTAATGTAAAGGGCATGGACATTTTGCATCTGAATGTCCAAATAGGAGGACGATGTTTATAATCAATGGTGAATGGTTTTCCAAAGATGACGGAGATGCTAACAAAAAGTAGGAAAGTGAGGAGAGTGATAGTGAAGAAGAGTATGTGGAAGGAGCCGTTAGTCCGCCAAAATCTTTACTTACGAGAAGAGCTCTTAATACTGAGGCTAAGGTGAGTGACATAGAGCAACAAAGAGAGAATATTTTTCATGCTAGGTGCAATATGGGTGATAAGGCATGTAGCATCATCATAGATGGAGGGAGTTGCACCAATGTAGCTAGCATAGGTACTGTGGAAAAGTTGGGATTACCAGTATTGAAGCATCCAAACCCTTACAAGTTGTAGTGGTTGAGTGATTGTGGAGAAGTAAAGGTGAACAAGTAGGTGCTTATTAGCTTTAACATAGGCACCTATCATGATAAGGTGTTGTGTTATGTTGTTCCTATGCATGCTACTCATATTTTTGTTGGTGAGACTGTGGTAATATGATAAGAAAGCAATACATGATGGGCACAAAAACCGGTATAGCTTTTGAAAGGATAGAAAACTTGTTGTACATTTACCTTTGAGTCCAAGTGAAGTTTATAAAGATCAAATAAAACTCAAAAGAGAGGTTGAGGAAAGAGAAATAAGAGAAGAAAAAAAAAAGAGCGAGTGTGAAAATAAAAGTGATGGCAAAAAGGAGAGTTCAAAAAAGAGTAAGCATAAGAATGAAAAAAAGGGGAGATAAAAGAGAGAGGGCAAGAAAGAAGTGTGTTTTTATGCAAAGAGTGGTGAGGTTAAGAAAGCTATTGGAGAAAACCAACAAATTCTTTTGTTGGTATACAAGGAGTCACTCCTTGCCCTTGATGAATCTCACAAATCCCTCTCCAATTTGGCTACTTCTTTGTTGTAGGAATTTGAAGACATCCTTCCCGAGGATATGCCAAGTGGGCTTCCACACATTAGAGGCATTGAACATCAAATAGACTTTGTTCCTGGAGCAGTCATCCTACATAGGCCAGCCTATAGAAGTAATCCTGAGGAAGCAACTGAGCATCAAAGGCAAGTGGAGCAAATGGTACGTGAGGGAAAGCATGAGTCCTTGTATAGTTCCCGTGATACTTGTGCCTAAGAAAGATAGGACATATAGGATGTGTGTTGACTGTCAAGCTATCAATAATATCACGGTAAAGTATCGACATGTTATACCTAGGTTAGATGATATGTTAGATGACTTGCATGGGTCTTGTATTTTTAGTAAAATTGATTTGAGAAGTGGATATCGTCAAATAAGAATGAAAGAAGGCGATGAGTGGAAAACTGCCTTTAAGACTAAATATGGTTTATATGAATGGTTGGTTATGCCTTTTGGTCTTTCTAATGCACCTAGCACCTTTATGAGATTAATGAATCATGTTTTGCGTGCATTTATAAGCATGTTTGTTGTAGTTTATTTTGATGACATTTTAATTTATAGTAAAACTTTTAAGGATCGTGTTGACATCTAAGGGGCATTCTTGTAGTCTTAAGAGAGGAGAAATTATATGCTAACCTTAATAAATGTCACTTTTGCATGGAAAAAATTATTTTTCTTGGCTATGTAGTTAGTGCTAAAGGTATTGATGTAGATGAGGAAAAAGTCAAGGCTATCAAGAAGTGGCCTACTCCTAAAAGCATCACTGATGTAAGGAGCTATCATTGTTTAGCTAGTTTTTATCGTTGTTTTGTTAAAGATTTTAGCACACTAGCTGAACCACTTACTGAGGTCGTGAAAAAGAATGTTGGATTTAAATGGGGGCGAAGATCAAGAAATTGCTTTTACTACTATCAAAGATAGGTTATGTTCTGCACCTGTTTTAGCTCTACCTAACCTTAATAAAATTTTGAGATTGAGTGTGACACCTCAAAGATAGGTGTTGGAGCTGTTTTAACGCAGAAAAGGAGACCAATTGCATATTTTAGAGAAAAACTCAATGGGGCTGTCCTAAAATTATCCAACATATGATAAAGAACTCTATGCAAGTTATGATCATTGGAGACTTGGCAATATTACTTATGGCTAAAGGAGTTTGTGATTCACACAGATCATGAGTCCTTAAAGCACTTGAAGGGATAGGGTAAGTTGAGCAAACGACATGCCAAGTGGATGGAGTTCATTGAAACCTTCCCATATGTCATCAAGTATAAACAATGTAAAGAAAATATTGTGGCTGATGTATTGTCAAGAAGGTATGCAGTTATTACTACTTTGAATGCAAGGTTGTTGGGTTTTTAACTTCTTAAATAACTATATGATAAAGATCCTGACTTTGCAAATATGTTTAGTGCTTGTGAAAAAGGGGCTTTTGATAAATTTTATAGGCTTGATGGGTTTTTGTTCGAAAGAATAAACTTTGTGTGACAGTTTGTTCTAAACGAGAGTTGTGGGTGAGAGAAGCTCACGGGGGAGGTTTAATGGGGCATTTTGGGGTGAGAAGAACTGTAGACATATTGCAAGAGTATTTCTTTTGGCCAAAAATGAGACGCGTTGTAGAAAGTATATGTTCTAAATGTGTGACCTGTAAAAAAGCTAAATCTAAGGTTTTACCTCAAGGCTTGTACACACCATTACCCGTTCTTAGTGAACTTTGGACTGAAATTTCAATGGATTTTGTTTTAGGATTGCCTAGGTCCAAGAAGGATCATGATTCAATTTTTGTAGTGGTTGATATACTTAGCAAAATGGCACATTTTATTCCTTGTCATAAAATAAATGATGCCTCATATATAGCTAATCTATTCTTTAAAGAGATAGTGCATCTTCATGGGGTCCCTAGGATTATAGTATCAGATAGAGATGTTAAGTTTCTTAGTCACTTTTGGAGAGTCTTGTGGAGTAAGATGGGAACTAAACTTTTGTTTTCAACTACTTTTCATCCACAAACTGATGGACAAACTGAAGCGGTAAATAGAACCTTAACACAACTTTTACGTACTGTCATTAAAAAGAATTTAAAGAGTTGGAAACAGAGCCTTGCTTTTATTGAATTTGCTTTTAATAGAAGTGTTCATGCTACTACTAAGTTTTCTCCTTTTGAAGTTGTTTATGGTTGTAATCCACTAACTCTTATGGACTTGATTCCTTTACTTGTGAATGAACGAGGGAGCTTAGATGGTAAACATAAGGCTGAAATGGTAAAGTCTTTTCACGAAAAAGTTAGACTTCAAAGTTGTAGCCTCATGGAGATGGTCCATTCCAAATTATTGAGAAAATTAATGATAGCACCTATAAGCTTGATCTGCCAGGTGAGTATAACGTACATGCTACATTTAATGTTTCTGATTTATCCTCTTATGATGTAGGTGATGATTCTAAGGCGAATCCTTTTAAAGAAGAAGGGGATGATGATAATCCTAGCGGCCAAAATTTGATTCAAGTACCGTACAGTTCAAATACACACTCAAGGGCAAAACAAATCCGAGCTTCAATGGCGGGACTTGTACAAAAGTCATGGAATAAAGTTCAAGTGGAAGAAGTGACAAGTTCAGACATTGGAATGGAGGAGAAAGAATTTAAAACAATTAATCTAAATGAAGTCAAGTGTCAACTAAGTAGGATTTTGGAGTTGAAGTATCAAAATACTAAAGGCTATTAAATATATGGGCCTATGATGTAAATTTAGAGTTGGTTGATTTTTACATGGAATATGCTAGACTTTTCCTATTCTAGTTAGGATAGGTTTATTTTCTTTTATTTTTATTTCTTAATTATATTCTAACTAGGATAGATTTATTTTACTATTATATAAACCCCTTTTACATTGAAAACAATACACAACTTTCATCATTGCGCTTAATACAATTTCCTATGAGGAAAATTATATTTTCTTCCAATGTTCTTCTTAGAACTTTTCAGACTCTACAAGAGATGATCATTCTTGGGTGTTCAAGCCAATCAATCAAGGGTTCTTTCTTCCGCGCCTTATGGGGTTTACGGTTTAGTATACTCTAGGTTCACAGGTCGTGAGGGTTAGGTCTAAGATTAAATCCTACACGATTTTAGCTTTTCTGGGCAACGGATCAATCTATTGTGGGTTTTGTTGGCGCCGTTCCAACGTGGTTCTCATCAATTAGTTTGTGGAAACTAGGATCAGATTGGATCAAATAGACAGAGGAGTGAGCTCGTTCGAGAAACCCATAATAGTTATCAGGTATTCTCAAATTATCCTTCTAGATATGGAATCGATTGGTTCAAGTTCAGCAAGAAAGATGCCTATGGCATTATATAGACCTATGCAGATGCCCTTATAATCATAATTCCAGTTGTCAAAGTAAAAATTCATAGGACCTTGGTTGATACTAGCAGCTTAGTCAACGTGCTATATTTGCATACTTTGGAAACACATTGGTCAATCAGCATAATCTTAAACCATATTCCACAAGACTTCAGGGGTTCACAGGAGATTACTCAGAGCCGAAAGGGAAAATCAAGCTTTTGGTAGAGATGGGTGAAGCCCCTACGCAAAGAAGGATAATGGCTGATTTCGTGGTAGTGGATATTCTATCAAACCACAATGCCATTCTGGGCAGACCCACCCTTCAAAATCTCAAAACGGCCATATCAATCTACCACTATATGATGAAGTCTCCAGATGGCATAGTAACCATCATGGGTGATTAGAAGGCCGCGAAGGAATGTAACCTTGACTTTGTCTATACTGAGATCCATTCTACTAGAGTGGAAGAACCAGTTAAGGATCTCTAGACCGTCGACCTAAGGACAAAAACTGAACAGAATCAGACCAAACCAGTAGATCACTTGATTACCATAAAAGTGTATAATGACCAACCAGGCCTAGAGTTGAGAATAGGTACTAAGCTAAAAAAGCGAATAGGTACTAAGCTAAAAAAGCCACACCGGTCTAAGCTATAGCTTCCTAAAGAAAAACCTAGACATGTGCATGGACTTATGCAAATATGGAAGTAATACACCTGAAACACGCTTGTTACCGGTTGAAGATAGACCCAAGTGCAAACCCAAAGGGGCAGAAAAGAAGTCCCTTAATGGAGAGAGGTATGAGGCACTCGCAAGGGAGGTAGTCAAATTGTTAAGTAATGGCTTCATCAGAGAGGCATTCTATCCAAAGTGGGTGGCAAATCCTATCTTAGTGAAAAAGCGCAATGGCATATGGAGCTCATGTATCGATTTTACGGATCTAAACAAAGTGTGTCCGAAAGACAGATTTTCATTACCTAGGATAGACCTGATGGTCGACACTACAACCATACATGAGCTGTTGTGTTTCATGGATACTTATTCTGGATACAACTAGATCCCTAAGTTTCCAGAGGATGAACAACATACTTCATTCCTCACTGATAGAGGGTTTTATTGTTACAAGATGATGCCATTCAGCCTCAAAAATGCCAGTGCTACTTACAAAAGTTTGGTGAATTCAATGTTTAAGGACCAGATAGGTAAAAGTATAGAGGCTTATGTGGATGATATGTTAGTGAAAAGCACCCATGTGTCTGACCATACTGCTCACCTAGGTAAAATGTTTAGCATTTGAAATGGTACTAGATGAAGCTAAATCTAAAGAAGTATTTGTAACACCCTGGGTTCTGGGTGCCCGATATGTCAATAAATTTTTTTCTCTCTTTTAAATAAAATAAATCAAAATAAATCAAGAGTGGATATAAAGCGAAAAATATCTTGATTCAAAAGTGATAATTTAAAAGATTATTTGTCAGAGGTAGTCGACTGTTTCACATGACATCAAAAGTTTTCCAAGTACTTAAACAAGGTTCAAGCCATTCAAAATAAAGCTAATTTAATTTATTTTGAAAGCCACCATTGCTCAAGGTGTCTCCTCTGACTCCAAATCTATAAAATATTAATTTTCAAAGGGATGAGTATTTCATATGAAATACTCAGTAGACTCAGGGCAATATTAACCAATTTATACTATAAACATACATATAAAAATGCAATTCACATCTCATAAGTCTCAAATAGTCTTTACTCGAAAACAAGCATCGTATGATAAATGCAGGTTTTCGCATCTCGTCTCATGCCCAAAGGCATATAAAATATTAGCGCGTATAGTAACATCATAGCATGCATGCAAAATCTACGCATAGCAATAAAGCATATGCAAAAGTCTCGTCTCGTCTCATCTCATCTCAGGCATAAAGCAAATAAGCTCATGCAGACAACATATAAAAACATAAATCAAAGCTCCATATGCAATTCATAGAACAACTAATTAATATTAGCGCTATTTGTGAGAAAATATCTTTAGAAAAGAGTCTACCTCAAATTTCTCCTAGTCGAGCCAATGGGCAAGGAATTTTTTGGTGAAATGAGCTATTTATAAAAGGAATTATTTTTAAAACTAAGTTATAATAAAATAATTATACGAGATGCTTAAGGGTATAGTGCCTAATGTGGTTAATACTCAAAAGTTAAGCAAACTACGAAATCAAGGATTAACCAAAATTTTAGGTATAAAATAAACGATTTTATTTAAACTAATTTAGAAATCCTTAAAAATTCAATAAATCTAAAAATTAGAATTAAAATAGTTAAAGTCATTAAATCTCATATTTAATGAAAATAGGTCATTAATTAAAAATAAGTATAAACTAATTGATGGGTTTAAATGAATAAAGTTTAAATATAAACTAAAATTAAAATTTTATAAACTTTCAAAACTAACTTGAAAGAATCCCCAAAATAAGAGACTAAAATAATTGAAAATAAAAGTTTATAGGCTAAAATAAACAAAACGCAAGTTTCTAAACCCATCTGAAAGGGATCTAAAGTTTCAAGGGCCAAATGTAACCCAATAAGAAACTTGCATGCCTACTTAAACTAAAACCAAAAAATTAGGGTTTAAATGAAACAAGCCAAAAAATTGGGGTTGAAATTTAAATATCAAAATAATACATAAATTACTCCCTCTACTCCCTTGTTCATTCGGCAGAAACAGAGAGCAGTGAGGGGATGTGGGGTTGCCTCGCTTCACCCCCTCCTCCCATGCCGGTGAAGCCACCTCAGGCACGGCACTAGGCCCCCAGCGCGATGCCCATGGCAAGGGGTGATTTTGAGGTGCAAGCATGGTGGAGAGGGGGGTAAACCGGGCTGAAACAATTTGGGATTTACCTCCTTGATCAGAAAACTGGACCAAAATTTTTGTGCAAATGTGAAGATAAAGGCTTGGGCTTGGTTTGTAGTCATGTGGCGGCACACGGTGGTGGTGTTGTTGCCAAGAATGTGGTTCCATTTTCCTTTTCGCTAACTGTTTTACCAATGAAATGCATCAAAATTAAAGATTTAGCAAATGCTTGTTGTTTAGCAAATAGAGGTGGTGTGTATGTTGTAAGGTAGTGTTCATGTGTGTGTGAATTTTCTTTTCCTATATGAATCTGTTGAATGTTGAAATGGGTTTGTAAGGATGAATCAGTGTGTGTGTGTGTGTGATGTATTGTTGAATCCCTTCCTTGAAATTTATGAGTGATGATTGATGAAGGTAATGCGAGTATAAGTAGAAGTTGCTCCAAGGCAGTGAGGAAGAGGGAGGGACGTTGTGTTAGAAACAATAAGTGAATGCAAAGATTACTTTTCAACAGACAGAATTAAAAAAACGAACAAAAATTAAAACAGAACAGAATCACTGACTTGAATATAGATTGAGGCTAGATAAACTATGTCCTATAGCAAAATTTCGCCCCTACTCCTTGTGCTTGTAGTTCAGTGAGCGTTTTGCTACCAGGATTCAACAATCTGTTACCTAGAATTGAGCACTTCGAATTCAGGCCTTGGAGAATGTTAAGTGTTTTATTTCCTCTCAAGGGGAATGGACAGAACAGGGAAGGAACTATTTAAAAATGAGATAAATAATTCTGTCGGATTGGTTCCCTTTTATTGACTTCAAAATGTCCGATAGAGTTTTGTTGATCAGACGCAACCCTTCAGACCAGATAGAGTTTTGTTGACAACTCTTGATATCAACCGAATTAACTGAAACCGAAATTTCCCTAAATTCGAGATATATAAAAATAAAATAAAAAGAAATACATTCCTTGTCAACAAGACCCCAAGGCCCAAGGAAATATATATAATAATAGATTCTATAATCTATCTTTATTTCTTTTTATTAAGTCTTTACAAAACACACTAATAAATTAGTCACAACTTCTTTTCTATTCCAATGTGGGATAGGATACTTCAACACCATATTGATATATAAACATCTAACACGTTGGAGAGGAGGGAGAGAGGTGGAGAACCTTGGTGGTTGCTGCTTTGGTTGTTGGGGCAAAAAGTGAGGAGTTTGAAGTTATTTATACATATCATTTTGGCATAGGGTTGCATGAGGATGGAGGGTTGAATGAAGACTACCATTTGTGGCAAAAATTTTGAATGCTTGTTTTTAAATGTAACAAATTAAATTAAGGACTAAGAAATTGAATTAATAAGCTAAGTAATCAAATTTTGTAGCAATTGGCTAATGAATAAAAGAAAATTTGTGAAATGTTAATTATGCTTAACTTATTTAAATGGCTAATTAAATGGTAAATCCTAAATGAATAAATAAATTCTCACTTAAGATAAATCTTTATTACATATAATTAAATCCAGTTAGAGAATTAAATTCGAAGAAGTTGGTAGCGAAGCGACTCAAGAATTTGAAATTGTAAAATTTATTGTCTTAAAATTTTCGGTCACTACAAACCTTACGCCGTTAAAATAAATTTCGTCCTCGAAATTTAGCTCACTTGGTCTATGGGGTCAGGGTATTCCTAACGGATCTCTTCTTCTTTTTCCCAAGTAACCCCATTACTCCCATCTCTACCCCACTAGATTTTGACTAATGGAATCTCTTGATTTCTCAAGACATGAACTTTTTTCTCTAAAATGCGTACAGGGGTTTCCTTGTGGGATAAATTTTTCTGAATCTCAATATCTTGATAGTTCACCACGTGGCCTGAGTCAGGGATGCACTTCTTCAATAATGAACTGTGAAAAACATTATGTACTGCTGAAAGCTCAGGTAGCAAGGCCAGACGGTACGCTATATTCTCGACCCTTTCCAAGATCTCAAAAGGTCCTATTTCATTTTGTTAAAAAACTTCCCACTCGTATGGCTGTAATAGATGCATGTCACATTCACATAGCATATATCTATGCGTGCCACATATGTGAGAAGTTTTCTAATCAAACTTCTAGGAAGTTCTTGAAAGGGACTCTTGGCTTATATAACCATTTAATGTTTTATTATAATTTAATTTTTAAACAATCTAATTTATTCCATAGTATTATTTAACAGTCTAATATTACGTATCGACCATATGCAATGATACATGTATCAACTCAAATGTGATTCAGATAAAAAATTTTATACTCATGAGATTATATCCACTCCATATACCCACCACATAATACCTCATTTTATTATGTAAATATTTTATAACAAATAAACAATATATATAATTCTTTAAAATTTTGCATTATTTTAGAATAATTATTTTTACCATGATACACATATTCACTATATACTCTCTCATATAAAAAATTACATTGTAAATATAAGAATATCCAACTTAGTAATATACATATATATATATAAAAGACTTTGCTCTTATTATTTTTGCTAACATGGAATCCAAATTTTATATTTATGTGGCTATATTGGCATACTACGATAGAAATGACTTTTTTGGTTTTTTTTATTTTTTTGGTCATAATAAAAAATCGGTAATATATTCATGTGCCTATTGAAATTTTGTGTAAAAACATATGTATTTGTTTAAATTTAAATCAATAATTTCACATTTCCTAAGTTATTGAGAAGTTTTTTGCAACTAATATAAAATTCATTTAACAAAAAATACGGGATATAAATAAATCTAGGTGGTGATTACGACGTTATCCAAAAGGTATTATCCTAACAAAATCATATCAATAGCTATTGAAAAAGATTAGGGCGTTGTCTAGAAAATACATCAAAAGAGAAGGCATTCTTGAACAATAATTTTAGGCAGGAAAAAAATGTTGGCCAACTTTGTCATTTTAATATGTAGATAGACTTTTTCCAGGGGGTGGTTCTTGTGGCAATAAATGAATTAGGGCTATTATCTAATTTGAGACCCATGTAAAAATATATATTATTTTTTATTTTATTGTGGAGTAAAAAAAAAGTCCATAAGAGTGGTTATTTAAGTAATTTTATCCATTGTATTTTTAGTAAATAATAACTAATTTGAAGTTTGTGGTGTAATTAATAAAAACAATGGTGTGGACATGAAAAAAGGATTGTTTCAATAGAAAATAATAGTTATTACCAAAAGATAGAAAACATCAGCTATTTCTAGGTGGAAAATTAAGCAAATCAAGCACATGTAATTGACATTTTCCATGAAAATTAATTCTAGGAAAGTCAATTGCCTGAATTCATATTCTTTTCTTGTATTTTCCATACTTGCAGTCAAAGAGTATCTGAGGTGGGTGACTTATGGGGGATCATTACATAATGGGGGATCATTACAAATCATTCTCAATCCAATCTAACGATTTTGTACGTCTATTCCCTTTCTTTTTTCTTCTTTTCCACTTTTTCATCATCTTTTTTTTTTTTTTCTAATGTTTACCTTATTATTAATGTTATTTATAGAAAGAGCTCTCAAAAAGAATTTTACTGGTAATTTGGGGTACAATATGTACTGCAACCATAAGGGAAAACAACAAATACTTCTATGCAAGTAAATAAAAATATAGCTAAATAAATTACACCCCCCTTTCTTCCACTCTCTGTGGCGGCTGCTCAAATTCCATGCAAGCAAATAACTCTTAATCTCAATTAATTATCACAAATTAAAGTTATAATTGATAAAGCAAGAAATATTGGAGAACTGTGTATCAAAATACGTAGAAATTTCAAAATTTCCAAATGGTTGGAGTCATCCCCCAACTCCAGTTAAGGATACTTAATTTTGGTATGATACATCTAGTTAAGACTACTTAGTTTTGGTATGATACATCCAATTAAGACTACTTAGTTTTGGTATGACACAATAAAGTACAGCGGCGTAGTTTGAAAAATTTCTATTCGTTGTTGGAGGGTGGTACAAAATTTTATTATTGTAGTAACATCAAGAACGAGTAAATTAATTAGACAAAAAAGGAAGTGTAATCAAGACTTCAAAATGCATAGAAATAACTAATAGATTACTTGACAGTATCAGAAACACAAGATAACTACCAAAATGGGTGATTCAAATATCTTATAATGCTATTTAAGTTGCAATCTTCTATTCCCTACACGATAAAAATTGTCAACCATTACTCTTGTATCAACATAGTTCTGTCTTTTTAGCCTGCGACTCCCTATACATTTATACTTTCTAGCTTGCGACTCCATCTGACCCATGTATCCAAGTAAGCTTAGCCCATTAATTGGGCTTGTTTGCCAATATGGGCATAAGATAGTAAACCCATACCCAAAAAAAAAAAAAAAAAAGGAAAAAAGTAGCCCTCATAAATTCAATGAAAGACACTGTTCAAAGACCAAAGCTAAACTAAACTCAATTCCACACCCTCGACCTAACTTGGCCCACAGCCCAATTACTCTCACTGAATCCACCATCGTTGGTGCTGAGTGCGGCAAAAGGAGTCACCAGTAGAGATAAAACAAAACAAAAAGCCGGTGGCCCAATTGCCCCAAACTGTGCCCTCGGCAAATTTCTGCCCAGTGGAAGAGAACAAGATTTATCACTTAGGGATGTCGGATTTAACAAATATACCATAGCTAGAAAGTCTACAACTTCGTAGTGTCATGTAAGCATTTCAATCTATGATTTATTGTTAGGTGATGAAAGGATTTTTATTTCTTATACTGATTTTCTTATACCGTGACGAACTTCTTGAAATTAGGGTAAACTGTAAGGCTGTGAAGAAATAACTTTTATGATGATTTTTAAACTGCCACATGACAGTTTATCTAGGCTTCATATATTAGCAAAGTCTCTAGAGATTATTTACTATATAAGAGATTATCTACCTTGCAATTGTTTCTTGGATTGTTAAGGCTCTGCTGAAATTGTTGTTGAGTAGAGGAATTATTGAGTCTAGTGAAGTTGTAGCTTGTATAGTTAGAAGAAGGCTTCTAAGAGAGTTTTATATGCCAATAGTAGCCTGCTTGGGTGTTTTATATGCCAATATCGATTACTATGCATTAAACTCATTATTCATTTCTATCACAGAAGGAGTAGGTACTTTTTAGAATTAAGTATGCTGAGAATGAAGAGGATATATGAATGTTAATTAAGTATTTTTGATAGCCTAAGACCCCTATTTATACTCCCACCTCCTTTGAATGGATGGTGGAGATCATTTTGATCTAATGGCTAGGATCGATCTTCTAGAGATTACTTCTACACACTTATGTATAAGTATTTACACCAAAAATTCTAGACACGTCTCCAGAACCTCCGGACTGTCCTATCATATTCTAGTCCGTATGTCACCAGAACATTCCATGCAGTTTTAGCGTCCCTAGAATTGTCTAGAATCTCAGCCCGTTGGCACACATTCAGCAAGATTCTTGAGACTTCCACCAACGGTGGGCCCTAGAACCTTCTGGAACGCACACCCTCGACCAAGTCTCCTAAACCGTAGCGTCATGTTCCTTAAAAATGATAACTTCAGTAAGTGTACGGGTCGTGACAAGTAATAAGGTACACCATCCTACCCCAAGATAGGGGTTTTAGAGAATCAGTTACAAAACATTTTGCAAAATATGGTACATTCACCATCCTACCCGAGATTATTTTCCCCAGTCATATAATATATAGGGGTAAGATGGTAAAGTCACTCTATATTTTTAAAAGATTTTGTGAAATCTTTCCAACAAAACTATGTAGCTTTCGATTTATTGGCGAATTTCAATCTTCTGAGTCATAGAGCCTGCATCCACTTGTGGTATCTTGTGGAGCGGAAATTATCAAGTTCTCTTATCCTAGATTTTGACGTGATTATAGTGACGACCCAATTTCAAAACTAAAATCAATTGCTACAAAACATACTTTCCTTAAAAAAAATATAAGCAGAAACTATTGTAAATTGATTATGAAGTGAACGACTATCCTATACCTAGAACCCTAGACACCATAAGATAGATTTCTTGACCGCTACTCCATGTAGCTTGTGCTTCAAGTATTCTTGGCCAACACACATATACTTGTATAAACAGATGTCTCATGTTTGTGTATGATACATAAGATTTTGAAGAGGTAATAATTTTCTCTTATTTCTTTCTTTTATAACACGTTATCAACACAAAACGCTTTTATCTGACAATGTGATTTTGTTTCAACTTTTGTTTAATTTTCATCGAACGGAATTCAACCGACTGCACCACAGGAAAAAAAATTCTTTTGATCATTAGTCAACTAGTTCATGTTCATTTTGATTGTTTGGTTTCTACCAAAAGAATTATTGGTTTCATATCATCAATTATCAATGACACAATTTAGCAGAGATATTTGACCATCTGATTTCTTTTCTTTTGGCTCTGTTTGTTAAAGATTATTATTTGATTGAATCCAAATTTTTAAATCTAGACGTATGAAATTTGTTTAGTTTTTATTTACATATATCATTTTATGGGATCTTCTTCCAAATTAATGGTAAGAGTGGCTCCAAAATTTTGCCTACGGAATGTCTACCAATTAATGGTAAGATTGTTCTAATATCTAAGGTAGTGATTGGTTTTACAACCCCAAAAAAATAATAATAATCTTTTTAAGAAGGCGAAAGCAACCATCGCTTCATCTTCCTTTTGTTTATTTCATGTAAATGATGTGATATCAAAATATTAATTCAAATCTCCATGTCTTTACGTATATACATCAATGGATAGCCAGCATTCAATTATAATGGAATTTTTGGCATCTAATTCTTTATCATTATTTTGTTCAATATACAAAGGACATCGTGAAATTTATTTTAGATTGTTTCTCTTATTGAGATAATTATGTGGGCCAATTATATAATGAATGTAAATTTGGCATTCAAGAATATCTTACTTGTATCTTACTTTCCTTGTTTGAAAAAGGGGATCATCAAGTTTTCTTTTGATTGATCCCCTTCTTGATATGATTTTGGAGGCCAATTATGTAATAGATATGAATATGGCAACCAATATATATTGATAAAACACTATCAATCTTATCTAAGCTTATAACCATCATGCATTTCGTTACTATTGCTTATATATATCTGTCTTTATATTTATGTGCAATTAATTGCTTTAATTATTACCTGTTCTGTATAATATGCTTATTTAAATTGATAATATATTGTTAAAACTCTTATGTATCATTTACTTATTATTTGAGTCTTATAAGAATACTTTTTTTCATGGCTCCTGAAGAAATACATTGATGTTAATATTATAAAGTAGTACTATTTCCCCTGAAGGGCAAATATTATAAGTTCTATTATTACACTATTCTTATCTCAGTTTGTACTATGAATGATAATTTGTTGTATTTTTCTTTTGTACAGAAAATTATCCAAATGGTTATTATCACAAAACTCGAGTTTACAGCACTTGACATATCGAGAAAAAATTATTGGTCATAGATTCTGGATGTTGAGATCCATCTTGTCTCAAAGGGTCTTGGTGAAATAATAAAAGAAGGAAACACACAATCGCTACAGGAGCGTGCTAAGGCATTGATTTTCCTTCGTCATTACCTCTATGAAGGCTTAAAAGGTGAATACCTTACTGTGAAAGATCTAGAAGATCTTTGGAAAAGGTTGACTAAAAAGTTTGACCACCAAAAGACTATAGCCCTTCCCAGGACCCAATATGAATGGATGCATGTTCGCTTACAGGATTGCAAAACAATTAGCGAATACAATTCTGAGCTTTTCAGAATATGCTCGAAACTCAATTTGTATGGAGAAAAAATCATATAGCAAGAAATGCTAGAGAAAACCTTCTTTACTTTTTATGCATCCAATATCTTACTACGACAACAATATCGTGAACATAGTTTCAACAAATATTCTGAACTTATTTCTTGCATACTTGTTGAACAGAACAATGAACTGCAGATGAAAAACTATGCATTATGCCCAACTGGTTCTACAGCATTACCTGAAGCTGATGTTGTTTATTTGCCTAAAGTAAACGCAGTAAGTTATGAACTCAGAGGTTGACGTGGACGTGGATGTGGACGTGGATGTGGACATGGATGTGGTTGCGGATGCTAACATGGATATGGATGTGGTTGCCGACGCTAACATGGATATGGACAGTATAATGGGCTAAACAGTAAGGAGGAAAGTAGTAACTTCAAAAAGCACAAAATAAATGAAAACAACTCATTCAAAAAGGAGGACGAAGACAATTGCTATCGGTGTAGAATGAAAGGACATTGGTCCCGTACCTGTCGTACGGCTAAGCACCTAGTGGATTTCTACCAACAGTCCATCAAAGGAAAAGGAAAAGTTGAAACCAATTATGCAAACTTTGATGATCCAAATGATATGACTCATTTGGATGTCACCGATATTTTGACTGATACAAGTGGCAATCTAATTGAAAGTGGTGTGATGGAACAAATTGATTAGTTTATGTTGTTTTTCTTTGTTTTACTTTATGCATGAACTCTATTTCTATTCCAACCAAAATGTCTAGTTTGTATTACGAACTATTTGAGTTTCAATGAAGTCTTTACTATTTGATTTTTATTGATATTTAATATTTCTTTTTTTGAAAAGAGAGACAGAGAGAGAGAGTAATTCAAGATGCCTTGTCAAGATGTTTGTTTAGTTGATAGTGCCACTACTCATAAAATTCATCGAGACAAAAGGTATTTTGTGGAATTAACATTATCAACTAATAATGTTAATACAATATATGAAGTATCGAATATCATTGAAGACTTTGGACGAGCTACTATAATCTTGCCAAATAATGCAAAATTATATATTAATGCTAAACTTTATTCTAGCAAATCCAGAAGAAATTTGCTTAGTTTTAAAGATATCTACTGCAATGGATATCATATTGAGGCAATGCAAGAAACTAACAATGAATATCTTTGCATAACATCTTTTATATCTAGCCTAGAGCAGATAAAAGAAAAGTTACAAGCACTTCCGTCTGGAATGTATATTACAAATATAAAGTCAATCGAATCAAATTATATAGATAATGAAGTTCGAAAAGTTTTTATGCTTTGGCATGACAGACTTGGTCATCCAGGGCAGTGATGATGCGGCACATCATTACAAGTACGTATGGCATCCTTTAAAAAACCAAAAGATTCTGTTGCCTAATGATTATCCATGCAATCTTGCTCGCAAGGGAAGTAAATAGTTAGAATTCCCCTACAAAAGTTAATGTTGAACTTCCAAACTTTTTAGAAAGGATTCATGGGAATATATGTGGGCCTATACACCCACCATGTGAACCATTTAGATATATTATGGTTTTGATAGATGCTTCGACAAGATGGTTACATGTATATCTACTATCTATTAGAAATGTGGCGCTGTCTAGATTGCTCACTCAAATAAAAAAAAATTGCGAGCTCAATTTCCCGATCATTTAATCAAGACAATTTGTCTTGACAATGCAGCTGAATTTAGATCTCAAGCATTTGAGGAGTATTGCACTTCTATTGGTATTGCTGTGGAACACTCAGTCCCTCATGTGCAAACTCAGAATGGACTTGTAGAGCCATTTATCAAATGCTTATAGCTGATTGCTCGGCCACTACTTATGAAAACAAAATTACCAACATCTACTTGGGGACATGCAATATTAGATACTGCATCACTGATTCATTTAAGGCCAATTGCTTATTATGAATATTTGCCTTTACAGATAGCATTTGGTCGAGAACCTGATGTTTCTCATCTAAGAGTATTTGGTTGTGCTGTCCTAGTTTCAATCCCACCTCCACAACACACTAAGGTGGGTCCCCAACAAAGACTATAGATTTATGTTGGTTTTGATTCACTTGCAATTATTTGGCACCTTGAACTATTAACAGGTGACCTATTTACTGTATGTTTTGTAGATTGTCATTTTGATGAAATGACTTTTCCTACTTTGGGAGGGGCAAAATTACATTCTGAACTACAAAATAAAATTTCTTGGAATGAATCTACCTTATCTCACTTTGATTCCCAAAGTAATCAATGTGAGCAAGAATTTGAAAAGATCATTCATTTGCAAAGAATTGCAAATCAATTACCTGATGTGTTTCTTTTAGATACGAGGAAAGTGACAAAATCACATATACCAGCACAGACTACTCCAATAAAAATTGATTCCCCTGTAGAACAATCTGCTATAGCAAGTGAATCAAAAGTACATCAAAAACATGGTCGACTACTTGGTGCTAAAGATTCTGTGCCTCCAAAAAGAAAAGCACAAGAGAACAATCAACCACAAATTCAAGAGGAACACGAAGTGATTGATCAATCAAATAAAGAATATTTGATTCCTGCAAAATCACAAAGTGAAGAGATCTCAACAAACTATTTATCATCACACAAAGTATATGAAAGAAACAGTGTTGTGATAGATAATTTTTCACCTATAATGTGGCTGTTGATATCATGCATGAGAATGAGGATTCTAAACCACAGTCTCTTAAAGACTGTTAGAAAAGAAATAATTGGCTAGAATGGAAGGGAGACATACTGGCGGAGTTGAATTCTTTGGAAAAAAGAAAAAGTGTTTGGACCTATAGTCCAAGCACCCAAAGATGTAATTCCTATTAGATATAAATGGGTGTTTGTGAGAAAAAGAAATGAGAACAATGAAATTATGATATACATGGCTCGAATTGTAGTACAAAGTTTTTCACAGAGGCCTAGAATAGATTATGAGAAGACATATTTTCCTGCGATGGATGCGATAACATTTAGATATTTGATCAGTTTGGTTGTCTCACAAAGGTTAGAGATGAGACTTATGGAGGTAGTAATTGCTTATCTTTATGGTTCGCTTGATAGTGATATTTATATGAAAATCCTGAAGGATTTAAAGTGCCAGAAGCAAGTGATTCATTCCCTAAAAATATGTTCTTTGTTAAGTTACAAAAATCACTCTATTGATTAAAACAATCTGGACGGATATGGTATAACCGTATGAGTGAATATTAGTTGAAAGAGGGATATCAAAATGATGATATTTGCCTAGATGTTTTTATAAAGAAAACTGACATTAGATTTGCAATAATAGCAGCTTATGTAGATGATTTAAATCTTATAGGAACTCCTGAAAAGCTCGATAGAACTGCTGAATATTTAAAAACTTAATTTGAAATGAAAGATTTTGGGAAAAGCCATTTTGTCTTGGTTTACAGATTGAACATCTTTTAGAAAGATTGATTGTTCATCAGTCTACATATATAGAAAAAGTTTTTAAAAGTTTTATATGGATAAAGCACATCCATTGGCATCTCCAATTGTTTCCCAATCACTTAATGAAGACAAAGATCCTTTTCTTCCACTTGAAGATGAGGAAAAGATTCTTGGTCCTGAAGTACCATATCTTAGTGTAATTAGGGCATTGACATATCTTGCAAATTGCACTTGACCAGATATAGTTTTTTCTATAAATCTTCTTGCTAGATATTGGCACCAACTCAAAGACATTGGAATAATGTTAAACATATTCTTCGTTACCTTAATGGTACCATAGACTTGAGATTATTTTACTCACAAAACGCAGGCTCTTATTTAGTTGGCTATGCAGATGCAAGTTGTTTCTCTAATCCATATCAAGCTAAGTCACAAACAGGATATTTCTTTAATCATAGAGGAATAGCTATATCATGGAGATCTATGAATCAAACCTTAACAGCAACATCTTCAAATCACTTAGAAATTATTATAATCCATAAAGCAAGTCGTGAATGTTTATGGCTTAGAAACATGACACATCATATTCAGATATAATGTGGAATAGTTTCAACAAAAGAAGATCCAACAATAAATTTTTAAATTGAAGATAAGTAATTTCGGTACAAGTTCATGATTTCTCCTTTCATCTCGTATGAGCCCTCTATCTACTCAACTACCGACTAGAAGTCGGTATACATGGTTATCTTCCCGACCTCTAGATGCAAGGCCGTTTGTGAACCTATGATGATGGCTTCGTATTCTGCTTGGTTGTTAGTCGCCTTGAACTCAAACTTGGTCTCACATTGCACTACAACTATTCCCATGCTTTTCTACAGAATGATCCCACCCTCGAGCCTGCCACATTAGCTGTGAAATCCGTACAGAGGGTCTAGATTTCTTAGTTTTCTTGGGTGTCTTTCCCTAGATCATAGGACCTGGGACTTAACTCAGCCATGGAGTCTGCTAGTATCTGTGCCTTAATTGCGGGTCGAGTCCTGTATTCAATATCGTACTTGCTGAGTTCGGCCACCTATTTCAGTAGTCTCTCTACCACGTCTGACTTCTGCATTATTAACTTTAGGGGCTGGTTTGTCAATGCACAAATCATGTGGGCCTAGAAGTAGGGTCTCAGCTTTCGCGATGCAGTTACTAATACGAGAGCTAGTTGCTCAGCTAGGTAATACATCTGCTCGATCATTGTCAAAATCTTGCTCACATAATATACTGGCCTATGATCTTTCCCTTCCTCTCTGAGCAGTACTGCACTGACTGCGTGTTCCAATACTACGAGATAAAGATAGAGCAACTCCCTTGGAATAGGTCGTGAGAGGATTGGTTGCGTCCTAAGAATTCCTTTAGTTGTTGTAAGGCAACCTCGTATTTTTCATCCCACTAAAAGGCTGGGTTGCCCCTTATCTCATTCAAAAAAAGGGCATGAATTTGTCGGCCGACCTCAACATGAAACGCCCTAAGGCAGCTACTTGACCTATTAGTTGTTGCACTTCTTTCTAATTTTTAAGTGACTTCATGCTTATCAAAGTGGAGATTTTGTTAGGGTTGGCTTCAATCCCCCTGTGGGTTATCATAGAACCAAGGAATTTCCTGACCTTACTTTGAAAGCACACTTCTTCCGATTTAACTTAATGCGGTGTTTCATGAGGATGGCGAAGATCTTCCCAAGGTCGGCGACTGTCTCTCCTTGCTCTTAACCACTATATCATCCACATATACTTCGACTGTTGCCCCGGAGTTTTTCAAACCAAACGACATGATGTTACAATAATAGATGCCTTTATTGGCTATGAATGAGGTTTTCTCTTGGTCTCCCTCAGCCATCTTAATCTAATTATAGCCAAAAAAAAGTCTAGAAAATTGTAGAGGGCGTAGCCTGAAGTCGAATCAACTAGGCGGTCTATCCGAGGGATAGAGTAGCAATGTTCTGGGCTGGTGCAATTAAGATTTGTGAAGTTGATACGCATTATCCACTTCTCATCATGCTTAGGCACCAAGACTACATTAGCTAATCAATCTGGGCACTGTACTTCCCTGACAAGTCCTACAGTGACCAATTTCTCAACCTCGACCTGTATGACCTCCCTCTAGGCTGGAGCGAATTGCCTACTTTTCTGCTTTACTGGTTTTTTATTGAGGAGCACATTGAGCATGTGCTCTATTGCTTCCCAGTTGATCCCTAGCATGTCTATGCTATCCTATGTAAAACGGTTAAGGTTCTACCTCAAACGCTCAATTATTTGATCTTGAAGGTTAGATGGGAGTTGCTTCAACAACGAAAAGACTTGACTGTCCTGAACTTCGACTTTAGTAGACCTTCCACTACAGACATTCGGCCCTTCTTCCCTACTCCCAAGTTCATGGCATCAAGTTGGTTCTTAATGCTATTGACGTAGCACTACCCGGCAACTGATTGATCCCCTCAGACAACTACAACGCCCTTCTCCGATAGGAACTTCATTGTCAAATGGAAGGTAGAGATAATGGCTTGTAGGCTATTGAGGAAGGGATGTCCTAGTATCGCATTGTACACTATTGGGGTGCTCACGACCTGGAAAATCCCCAACTTGGTTGCTTGGTTACCTTCGGTACCTATCATTACCAAGGATTGCACCATCATGCCCTCAAAACCTTGCAAGGGCGTGCAGAGGGGACGTGGGCAGTCTACAGAGAGGCTTATCTATTGAAATGCCTCCAAGGAAAGAACACTTGTTGCACTCCCATTATGGATCAGTATCCTTTTGACATTGAAGTTAGCTGCAACAGTAGTGATGACCATTGCATCATTATGCGGGAAAACAACCCCTTGCAGATCTGTAGAGTCAGAGGTAATGGCCTATACTTGATCGACCTAATTCACTGAATGGATTTCTGACCCTTGCCTCAAAGAACGAGTGTAATGTTTCCTCACTGAATCAGAGTCGTCTCCTATAGCTACCCCTCTTGAGATGACATATATGGTGCATGTAGTACCTGACCCTCCTGCCAGAAGCTTTTGCTTGAGTTTTCTCCTATCGGTCTCTCGCTCTGACTTGCTTTCTTTCACAAAGTTCTTCAGATGCCCTCCCCTGATTAAGCTTTCTATCTCCTCTTTCAAGTTCCTATACTCCTCCATGGTATGCCCACAACTCTTGTGGAAGTCACAGTATTTATCCTTGTTTCTCCCTGTAATCTTGGTCTTTACTAGCTTTGGCCAACGGAGATCATAGTTGTCCTTAGTCTCCATCAGTATCTAAGACTAAGATGTGGTTAGTGGTGTCGACTTTTCATGATGCCTCTCTTGGGGTCAATGGTCTCTTGATCTATATTTCTCCTCGAACCTACTTCTCTTCTGGTCAGATCTGTCAGATAGATGTTGCGACCTTTTTCTTGTTTTGTTATCTGTCACTTCCAGAAATAGAGTTTCTTCCACATTAATGTACTTCTCTGCCCTCTTTAGTAGGTCTTTCACAACCTGCAGTGGGCTCTTGACAATGACTTCTTGAACTCTGAACAATTCGCTGCCTTTGTAAGAGCTGACACAGCGACGGTTATGTGGAGGTCTGGGATTTGTAGCCTCTTGCTGGTAAACCGGCTCATGAACTACCTAAGTGATTCTCCCTGGTTTTGCTTCATCTGCATTAGGGTTGCTACTGTCCTCTTAATACGTTACTGCTAGCGAAAAAGATTAAGAATGGTTTAACCAATTCATCAAACTAACCAACTGACCCTTCAGGCAATGTTCCTTACCAATCCCTTACTGGACCAATTAGCGTTTGTGGGAAGGCCTTGCACAATATAAGGTTTGGAGTGTTTTGCATATAAATTGTATATGTATAACTATTTAAGTGGTTGTTGGGTTCACATGTTCCGTCATACACTTTCATACGTAGATACTTAAAATTATCGAGAAGCGGGAACAAGAATACGGTGTCTGTAAATGAGGATTTCCTATTAGATGGCATCGTTGTCATTGACCTCTACCTGAGCCCCTCTGTTATTCCCTGCTGTATTATTTGTGCCATGACCTCCATCGAGAATGTTACCGTCCTACTAGAATCGAGCCTCGATGACACTCTAGTGGATGGCCCGGCTGCTTGGGGAGGTATGCCCTCATGGGTCTGTTCGCGCCTATCATTCTTCCTTGGGTCCTGAGCAACTGAAAGGCTAGGGATCGACCCGGTAGTGGGAGCTTGGCATTGAAGTAACTAACGTAACTTAGCGACCTGGCATGAAGGAACTCCATTGTAGCTCCGGTTGGAGGGTCGGCGGTCCTTGTTGGATTTTGTTCACAGTGGGTTGGATGTGCCAAGAGGGGGGTTCCTGGCAGTGTTTTTTGACCGGTTGACCCGCGATGCATTCTGTTAGGTGGAAACCATGTCTGCGTCAATTCCCACAGACAGCGCCAAATGACGATGTAGAATTCATCCCTTACATGCAGAGCGGGTCTCCCACTCACTTTGAGCTGCCAAGACCCTGCAAAAAAAGCTTGGAGGTGGGCTTCCAAAGCCCCTCCGATAGAAGAATAAGTGAAATGGGTCTAGGAAGAATAAATACTAGAGAAAGAATAAATTTCTTGGAGAGTGTGCATGTCAACAATGCATATTTACAAGTAACTTTCCTAGATAAAAAGACAAAATGTACCTGCCTTCAGATGGGCTTGCTAGGCCAATGGGCTTTGCCCACTATGGGGCAATTTGTAATGCCCCGAAATTTGAAACATTAAACATTACTAAATAATGTAATTATTGTAGAGAAATGAAGTATAATTTCATTTAGCAAAAGGTTTTTGATTTATTTCAACTGAAATAACATGTAGTTCAAAAATAGATATCCCATTTAATATTTTTAAATAAATTTCAAATAATAATGATAACAATACAAATAAGCTTGTCTGAATTTAAAGTAACGATTAATTATTTTCATTTTTGTTATCGTCACTTGTTATCCTGCCACTGGCTCTGAATCCTGAAAGAAAAATAATTTTTAAAATGTGAGTATTATAAATAACACTCAGTAGACTTAGCGCATCAATTGATTTTTATTACGTAGGCACAAATGAGCAAGCAACAATGTAACTGGTCTAATTTGATCTTTGTAACGATGCTTATCGAGAACAAGCAACATATGGTAAATACAAGTTCCCACCTCTGATCTTAGGTATGCACATAACAATAGCACAATGCATAAAGCACGTGATTCCATGTCACATATTCACATATACAAATACAACATAAATCAAATATATGCGCGTATCTTTAGAAACACTTATCTTAGAAAATGGAGTCTACCTTTGTTGAGTTTGAGCTTAATGTGAAGGGAAATCAAACTTCTAAATATCCGAGCACCTCCTCCAGTCACAAGAAAAGTTTAATTTAACCAGAAATTTAAAAATTAAATAATTTATACTAAAAATAAAAGCTTAGGGACTAATTTAAAGACTGAAATAATTGAATTTAAAAAGCCTAGGGACTGAATTGAAATATTCAGAAAGGTTACAGGCTGGACTCGTAAGGCTGGACTTCTGAAGAGCTAACTTAAGTTAAATTAAAACTGAAAGGATAATAAATAAATCTTTTGAAGGTGGATGGACTAAAATAATGTCTGGATGAACTTAAAATACTGACTATCCATTAAGATAATCAATCCAATTTGACAATAGCACCCCAATCCTAATTGGTCATTCAACGCAGAGAAAAACAGAGAAGAAAAAGACTCGGTCCCGGGGACGTAAATGAGGGGTCTTTTGGTGGTTCTTTGAGCAATTTTCGGTGAGTAGTTGACTGAAAAATAGGGCGCCAGTCTGTGCTACCAAATTGGAGGGGAATTTTAGCGCAAACAGACGGAGAAACAGGTTCGGTTAGGGCTGATTTTGGAGTTTTGCGGTGAGCCGGCCAAGATTTGGTTCAACAGACAAGGTAATGTCACGGGTTTCATTTATTTATGAAAAGTTTGGTGATTTTGTGAAGTTTGCCTTGTAGGTGTGGTGTAAAGGGGCTCAAGACGTTTCCTCTCTTCATTCTTTTTTGAATTTTTTTAATTGCAGATGAAGGTTGGTGTGTGGCTTGCGGAGATGGTGGATGTTGTGGCTGACGGTGGTGGCAAATTGTGCAGAAATTTTGTTGTGAAGTCACAAGGAATTACCAAAAATTTCTAAAATGTCTGTGTCAATAATTTCTTTGATTCTCAGATGCTAATGGTTTGCTGGAAGTATTCTGGTTGTGATTTTCTTTGAATTGGCTTTGTTGTTTGTATGAAAAGGATTGAGAAGATTGCGAATTTTATTAGTTTTATAGATTGAAAACTAGTGCTTGAAATTCCCAAATTCATTGTACGTTTGCTCCATGATTCTTTGGTGTAAATGGATGATTGAAAGCCTCCGATTAATGGAATGTAACTGCTTGAATGACATCGAACGTTCAAATAATTTCCTATAGAAGATGAATAATTCCTTCGGCTGATTAAAGGATTTGTTTGAACTGAAAAAAATGACTTTCAAACGGGAATTCAGACGAATGCTTTTGGCTGTCTTCTATTAAAAATGGGCTTAGACTTCGAAATTGAAGCACAATTGAACCAAAGAAATTTTGTGGTCGACTCAAGTTTAAAGAATAGTTGCGTTGGAACTATGTAAATTCGACTTTAAATAATTTAACTCGTGAAAGCATAGTTGGCGTTGACTAGGGGAAATCGATATGAACTTGATTCAAAAGGAAAAATCAAGAGCTGTTGGGACCGCTTTAATAGGTAGGTCATGACAATGGAGAAGATGGCTGACGAGTCCCTCCTAATTTCTGTCAAGTCAGGTATGTTTAAAGACACATGTTTCTAGTTGGCAGTATGTGAGGACCCATCTAAAACTTACAAGGAGCTCCTAAGGTGAGCTAAAAAGTATATCAGTCCTGAAGATGCAATTGAAGGAGGTCCAAAAACCAATCCATCTCCTAAAGGAGAAAAGAAGGACCATAAGGGAAAGAAGGATCAACATAGATCTGAGGGACAGTCCCTGGTTTCTAAGCCATTTACCAAGCTCAACACTTTGGTTGAACAAATTTTCAATCTCTTGAGAAATGATCCTATTTTGCCTAAGGTAAAGCTCGTCAAGAAGCCTTCAAGGAACGCAGACCAGACTAGGTACCAGGTCATGATATAGAAGAATGCAGACACCCCAAATAGGAGATTGAGAAGCTCATTGAAAAAGGATACCTTAGTGAATATGTAGCTAATCGTCAATGGCAGGACAGAGAAGCTCGTCCCTAAGCAGATCTCAGTGCCTGAGCTCTATAGAACCGACCTCATGGTGAGATCTACATGCTAGTTAATGGAAATCAGAGTACGGAGGGTTCTAAGCGACGGCGGCAAGGCCTCATGAGAGAAGCCTAGAATTGTTACCAACCGTTCAACACTCAGACCCTGTCAACCCAAACAAGTTCTTTTACCTTCTTCGACAAGGACGCCTATGATGCTCTGCACCCCTACAATGATGCTGTTTTCATAACTATGCCAATCTCCCAGAGCAAAGTCCATAAAACCCTGGTTGACAACAGTAGCTCTATCAATATTTTATATTGGAAAACCTTCAATTAAATGGCATAGACCCCAAACATTTTGAGACCGTATGAGACTAGGCTCTAAGGTTTCACTGGAGATTTCATGGAGCCAAAGGGTCACATCACATTACTTGTGGAGCTGGGTAAGGATCCCTGTAAAAGGAGGATCATGGCTGACCTTATTATGCTTGATGTTCCATCAAACCACAATGCGATTCTAGGAAGGCCCATTCTCTACAAGCTCAAGGCCAGACCTCAGTGTTCCATTATGTAATGAAATTTCCAATTGAACATGGAACTGCCATAGGGCGAGGCGACCAGTGCTTAGCTTGGGAACACAACTTGGATTACGTGGTTGGAATCTCTCCTCAGCGGGAGGTTCTTTCTTTAGGCCCCTAGGTCGGAGAAGGTCAAGGTAGTCGTGAGTCCTAGTGAAGAGTTTCAAACCATTAAAGTGGATGAATCCAGACCTGACTTAGCGCTCCGGGTTAGTGTAGAACTCAAAGAACCAATGAGGCCTCAGCTCGTAAACATAGATGCTTTTGCTTGGACACATGGACATATGAAGGGGATCGACCCAAAGCAAGCATGCCACAAGCTAAGTGTAGATCCTAACTCTGAGCCGGTTAAACAAAAATGATGCCCATTGAACAGTGAAATATACAAGAGGTGGATAAGCTCCTGGGTAACAAGTTCATACGAGAAGCTTCATATCCCTAATGGGTGGCCAACCCAGTTCTCATTAAGAAAAACAATGGGACCTGACGAATATGCATTAGTCTCATCGATCTGAATAAGGCCTACCTGAAGAACAACTTTACGCTACTGCAAATTGACCAAATAGCAGACACTACTGTAGGTCACGAGCTCTTGAGATTTATGGATGCATACTCCAGCTATCATTAGATACCAATGTTCTCAAACAATGAGGAGCATACTTTATTCATAACTGATAGGGAATATAAAATGAAGCTCAATTCGAAGAAGTGCTCCTTTGGTGTATTGAGGTCAACCCTGAGAAAATAAAAGTTGTTTTGGAGATGGAACCTCCAAAATCTATCAAGGAAGTCGAGCACCTCACGGAAAGGGTTGCAGCTCTCTATCACTTCATCTCCAGGTCCACAGATGAATGCAAACACTTCTTTAAGGTAATTAAGATGTCTAAAGTATTCAGATGGATAGAAGGTTGCTAAAAAGCTTTCGAGATGTTGAAGAAGCACCTCTCTTCTGCTCCACTGTTGGCAAAACCAATACAAGGGGAGACTTTGTACTTGTACTTAGTTGTTTCTGAATCCTCTGTTAGCTCAGTTTTAGTCAGGACTGAAGAAGTAACTCAGTTACCCATCTGTTACGTTAACAAAGCGCTACATGACGCCAAGCTCAAGTATTGGTGATTGGATCTAAAAAGCTCCATCCTTACTTCTTTGCCCACACTATTGAGGTGTTAAAAAATGCACTTCTGAGGCAGGTACTACAATAAGTCAATGCCACTAGAGCAGAGATTTTCTTGGTACGCCTTTCAAGACAATGCCACTGCCAAGCGATTAGATTTAGATTCACAGCTACTAATAATGAGGCAGAATATGGAGCCATACAGGCAGGCCTCAACGTGGCCAAATTTAAAAACAAAGTATAATCGGCTAAACAGTAAGCAGTAAAGTAGCAACTTCAAAAAGCATAAAATAAATGAAAACAACTCACTCAAATAGAAGGATGAAGACAATTGCTACAGGTATGGAATGAAAGGACATTGGTCCCGTACCTGTCGTACAGCTAAGCACCTAGAGCATTTCTACCAACAGTCCATCAAAGGAAAAGGAAAAGTTGAAACAATTATACAAACTTTGATGAACCAAATGATATGACTCATTTGGATGTCTCTGATTTTTTACTGATACAAGTGGCAACCTGATTGAAAGTGCTGTGATGGAACAAATTGATTAGTTTATGTTGTTTTTCTTTGTTTTACTTTATGCATGAACTCTACTTCTATTCCAATCAAAATGTTTATGAACTATTTGAGTTTTAGTGAAGTCTTTACTATTTGAGTTTTATTGATACTTAATATTTCTTGTTTTGAAGAGAGAGATAGAGAGAGTAATTCAAGATGACTTGTGAAGATGTTTGTTTAGCTGATAGTGCCACTACTCTTAAAATTCTTCGAGACAAAAGGTACTTTGTGGAATTAACAGTATCAACTAATAATGTTAATATAATATATGAAGCATCAAATATCATTGAAGACTTTGGACGAGCTACTATAATCTTGCCAAATAATACAAAATTATATATTAACGATACACTTTATTCTAGCAAATCTAGAAGAAATGTGCTTATTTTTAAAGATATCTGCTACAATGGATATCATACTGAGGCAATGCAAGAAAATAACAATGAATATCTTTGCATAACTTCTTTAATATCTAGCCTAAAGCAGATAAAAGAAAAGTTACAAACACTTCCGTCTTGAAGGTATATTACAAATATAAAGTCAATCAAATCAAATTATATAGTGAACTAGAAGTCTGAAAAAGTTTTATGCTTTGGCATGACAAACTTGGTCATCCAGGGTAGTGATGATGCGGCGCATCATTACAAGAATGTATGGGCATCCTTTAAAAAATCAGAAGATTCTTTTACCTAATGATTATCCATGCAATGCTTGCTCACAAGAGAAGTTAATAGTTAGACATTCCCTAACAAAAGTTAATGTTGAACTTCCAAACTTTTTGGAAAGATTCATGGGGATATATGTGGGCCTATACACCAACCATATGGACCATTTAGATACTTTATGGTTTTGATAGATGCTTCGACAAGATGGTCACATGTATGTCCACTATCTACTAGAAATGTGGCTTTGTCTAGATTGCTCACTCAAATAATAAAATTGCGAGCACAATTTCTCAATCATTTTATCAAGACAATTGTCTTGACAATGCGGTTGAATTTAGATATCAAGCATTTGAGGAGCATTGCACTTCTATTGGTATTGTTGTGGAACACTCAGTCCCTCATGTGCATACTCAGAATACTTACAGAGTCATTTATCAAATGGTTACAGCTAATTGCTAGGCCATTACTTATGAAAACGAAATTACCAACTTCTACTTGGGGACATGCAGTATTACATGCTGCATCACTGATTCATTTAAGGTCAATTGCTTATTATGAATATTTTCCTTTACAAATAGCATTTGGTCGAGAACCTGATGTTTCTCACCTAAGAGTACTCGGCTGCACTGTCCTAGTTTCAATCCCACATCCACAACACACTGAGATGGGTCGCCAACAAAGACTATAGATTTATGTTGGTTTTGATTCATTAGCAATTATTAGGCACCTTCAACCATTAACAGATGGCCTATTTACTGTACGTTTTGCAGATTGTCATTTTGATGAAATGACTTTTCCTACTTTAGGAGGGGCATAACTACATTCTGAACTGCAAAACAAAATTTCTTGGAATGAATCTAAGTTATCTCACTTTGATTCCCAAAGTAATCAATGTGAGTAAGAATTTGAAAAGATCATTCATTTGCAAAGAGTTGCAAATCAATTACCTGAAATGTTTGATGTAGATACGAAGAAAGTGACAAAATCACATATAGCGGCACAGAATAATCCAACAAAAATTGATGTCCCTGTAGAACAATCTGCTATAGCAAGTGAATCAAAAGTACGTCAAAAACGTGGTCGACCACTTGATGCTAAAGATTCTGTGCCTCAAAAATGAAAAGCACAAGAGAACAATCAACCACAAATTCAAGAGGAACACGAAGTGATTGATCAATCAAATAAAGAAGATTTGATTCCTGCAGAATCACAAAGTGAAGAGATCTCAACAAACTATTTATCACCACACAAAGTATATGAAAGTAACAGTGTTGTGATAGATAATTTTTTCACCTATAATGTGGCTCTTGATATCATGCATGAGAATGAGGATTGTAAACCACAGTCTCTTAAAGACTGTTAGCAAAGAAATGATTGGCTAAAATGGAAAGAAGCTATGATGGCGGAGTTGAATTCTTTGCAAAAAAGAAAAGTGTTTGGATCTATAGTCCAAACACCCAAAGATATAATTCATGTCAGATACAAGTAGGTGTTTGTGAGAAAAAGAAATGAGAACAATGAGATAATTATATACAAGGCTGGACTTGTAGCAGAAAGTTTTTCACAGAGACCTAGGATAGATTGTGAGAAGACATATTTTCCTGTGATGGATGCGATAACATTTAGATATTTGGTCAGTTTGGTTGTCTCATAAAGGTTAGAGATGAGACTTATGGATGTAGTAACTGCTTATCTTTATGGTTCGCTTGATAATGATATTTATATGAAAATCCTAAAGGATTTAAAGTGCTAGAAGCAAGTGATTCATTCCCTAAAAATATGTTCTTAATTAAATTACAAAAATCACTCTATCGATTAAGACAATCTGGATGGACGTGGTATAACCGTATGAGTGAATATTTGTTGAAAGAGGGATATCAAAACTATGATATTTGCCTATATGTTTTTATAAAGAAACCTGGCATTGGATTTGCAATAAAAGCAGCTTATGTAGATAATTTAAATCTTATAGGAACTCCTGAAAAGCTCGATAGAATGGCTGAATATTTAAAAACTGAATTTGAAATGAAAGATTTGGGGAAAATTAATTTTGTCTTGGTTTATATATTGAACATCTTTTAGAAGGATTGCTTGTTCATCAGTCTACATACACAGAAAAAGTTTTTAAAAAGTTTTATATGGATAAAGCACATCCATTGACATCTCCAATTATTGCCCGATCACTTAATGTAGACAGAGATCCTTTTCTTCCACTTGAAGATGGGGAAAAGATTCTTGGTCTTGGAGTACCATATCTTAGTGAAATTGGAGCATTGGCATATCTTGCAAATTGTACTCGACTAGATATAGTTTTTTTCTATAAATCTCCTTGCTAGATATAATTCGGCGCCAACTCAAAGAAATTGGAATAATGTTAAACATATTTTTCGTTACCTTAAAGGTACCATAGACTTGAGATTATTTTACTCACAAAATGCAGGCTCTTATGTAGTTGGCTATGCAGATGTAGGTTATCTCTCTAATCTATATCAAGCTAAGTCACAAACAGGATATGTCTTTAATCGTAGGGGAATAGCTCTATCATGGAGATCTGTGAAGCAAACCTTAATAGCAACATCTTCAAATCACTCAGAAATTATTACAATCCATAAAGCAAGCCGTGAATGTTTATAGCTTAGAAACATGATACATCATATTCAGACATCATGTGGAATAGTTTCAACAAAAAAAGGTCCAACAATAAATTTTTAAATAGAAGAAAAATAATTTCACAAATAAGTAATTGGTCAAATGTATTGAAAATATATAATAATAATCTTAATGTACGTTAGTTTAAAAAAAAAAAAAAAAGAAACTTGAGTAAAATCAATTTCATAAATAAAATTGGAACAAAAAGAAACTATGTCATACTAATAATTACAAAATAATTTAGCCACTTTCAAAATAAATTACCACTTGAAGTTCAAATTACTAATTAGACCCCCTCGTTTACGGGATAAATAATAAGAGATAGGGAATATAGATTCTTTTGCATCTCGATTCAAAATACATCCATTATTGAAAATGAAAATAAATAGAGGATGGAAAGTTTTTCTAAATAACTAACTTCCCCTAAATAGCAAAGGGAATGAGCATATGATAAAAAGCCCACTCAACGTTTTTGAATTCAAACTCTTTTGTTTTGATCCATCTTACCTGATAAAAAGTAGATTCAGGTCCAGCTGCGTGTCAAGCGAACCAGCCTATCTTCCGTATAGAGCTTACACGACGGTTGGAACAAAGACACATTTGGTTGTGAATTCCAATGTGGCAGATCCCAATTCCATTCATTTAATACCCCTTTGGTGTCATTGACATAAGAGATGTCGTTTCTAGTCTATCTCTTTCTATTTCTTTTCTATATATGGAAAGTTCAAAAATCATCATATAATAATCCAGAACTTGCAATAGAAAAGAAATAAGGGAGGTTTGTGATGATTTTTCAATCTTTTCTACTAGGTAATCTAGTATCCTTATGCATGAAGATAATCAATTCGGTCATTGTGGTCGGACTCTATTATGGATTTCTGACCACATTCTCCATAGGGCCCTCTTATCTCTTCCTTCTCCGAGCTCAGGTTATGGAAGAAGGAACCGAGAAGAAGGTATCAGCAACAACTGATTTTATTACGGGACAGTTCATGATGTTCATATCGATCTATTATGTGCCTCTGCACAATTTGAAGACCTATTGATTCCAACAACTGATTGCATAGTTGATCATTTGGACCTTTCAATTCATAGATGTAGATCTCGGACCTTGGCCCGTAGGTCGTGACACAAGGTTAGAATTCTAGCTCTTCCAGAGTGGTATCTCACTGATGGCTCAAGCCCCCCCCCCCCCCGGAAGGAGGCCTTCTTCGCCTTCCACCTAAGCTGCGCAGGAAAGGCCCAAACCCAATCCCAGGGAACAGTGAAGCTTCATAGGGTCTTTCTGTCCAGGTGCAGG